>CM037933.1:16115765-16345765 GCA_021346845.1 Apeltes quadracus | reverse complement strand
ACTAAAGGGGCACCAGAGGCTCCTTTCGTTTTTATTGCAGTGGAAATGCGAGTTTCCCTTGTTTCTTTTCACTTGTTTCCTTTGCACAGCCGTCGTTGTTAACATCACGAGTCCCAGTTGAAAAGCCTTTCTTCATTTTGGTTTTTGTCAAATAAGCTACCAGATATTAAAGAGACACTAGTTCCTCTATAGTCGGTATAATTACCTCTGCAATGTGGTCGATAGTTTGCTAATGTGCAAATTTATGGACCAAAGATAAGCGGCATCTCCGCCGACCGGGTTTATTGCAACACACAATGACTCCGTCGGATCCGGAGTGACTAATCTTCTTAAAAAGCATTTTGATATTTTTTTGCAGTGATTAAAGAATCAATCAAATCTGTGTTGAAGAGGCCGGAAAGCTCCATCGGTTCTCCGTCCACGTCGCTTGAAAGCGTCAGGACGTCCAGAGGTTGTATCTGTGTTTAACCATCTGTGTTATTGGCCCTAATTGGCGCAGCGACACTCGGCCAGATGTGCGCTGGTGTGGAAATGGGGAAGAGCTCCAAATGATCCCAAAACGGAATCTGCCTTTACGCGGCGCGTTACGATCGGGAAGTGTCGTTGGTCACTTAAGGATAGTTAGGAGAAGGAACCGCAACGAGGCTCCTCAGTGGGGACACTTGCTACCTTTTCCTTTTTAACGGCCGTATTTAATAAGCGTGGATGGAACCGTTACCTCGGCCGAGAGAGGCCTCTCGGGGCGCGTCCGTCAAGCCGACAGTTGGGACACGTCCACAAATGTCAGTCCCAAAAATTGGATCCAAGCAAAAGGTGAAATTGAGTGGAGTCTTGTAGCCCTCGGAGCTGTCGGGAGGGAGGAGGGGGGGACGGGGGGGACGGGGGGGTCGGGCGGATCTTTTTGAATTCAGTCAAAGCAGAAGTCACATTTCAGTGTCTGGTTGCTGCCAATCATCCTCCGTGAGGGGAAAGAGCAGCATCCCTTTGCTTTATGCAAATGAGGCGCCAAAGGTTCTCAGCGATGCCAGAGCCAATCAACAAACTGTGTGTGTGCGTGTGTGTGTGCGTGCGTGCGTGCCTGTGTGTATGTATAATAAATCCTGTGGTGTATTCAGTATTTTTGCATATTTGTGCAAGTTGACATTCAGTGTGCTCATGCATTTTATGTTGTGTGCACCTGTGTGTGCATATCCGTGTGCATGTGTGTGTGCATAATTAACGTGTATTTTGTGTGTGTTTGTGTGGGTAGCGGCGCAGAACGTGTGCATGCATTAGTTGAAGAGCGTTTCAGAAGGAGGGGGGGGACATTGACGTGTTCTCAACCTGCATTCTATCTACAAACCACCAGGGGGCGACTCCTTCCGACTGTGCTTCTGTCTTTGGGTGTTTTTAAGCCTCAGGTTTCGCATTTCCACCGTCGCCATCTTGGTTTTTACAGTCGGCGACAGAGATGAAGGTTCAGTGGGTTTCTGTCGTTGGTGAAATTCTCCCAAAGAAATTAGAAACAGGGAACTTAGAGCTGTAAAATCACTTCTCTTGGTTCCCCTCAGAGAAGTGTCTAACGCGGCCGTCAATCAGTGAACTCCAATTAAACCGCTGAACAAATACCAATCAATATTCTGTTACTGCGTTTCCTCTTTCTTGTGTCAAATGCCTCCAGAGACACATCTGTGATATGAGAAGTTCTCTTTTTACGATAAAATAAGTCGACATTTTGAAAGTCAACGTTACACACACAGGCTTAAAACAATAAATCATGTCCAAATGTCAAAACGTCAGATATAACAAACTCTATAGTTATTCATAAATCACTTTTAAACATTTAGGTTCAACTCAAAGTATCTGAATCAATAAAAAGAAGAGCGTCACGTACAGAAGACGAGACTTCAGGCCGTGACCTCACGTTTCAAACACCACAACGATGACGCAAAAAGAGCCCAGCGGCTCTGTGACAACACACACTTGTTTTGATGGCAGGTTTGGACAATGTGGCAGATAGTGACAAACTGTCTGGGCTTCATATCGACCTTCATTCTCCCCCCCCAACACACGCTGACAGGACCAACGTAAGGCACTGCACCCTGGATGAGGATGATACGAACACAATGAAAACGCTTTCAAACGTAACTTCTGTACTATTTAACACAGAAATTTGGAATTTCACTTCAGAATTTATTTGATGTGCACAAAAAAATCAAGAAAATGCTTCTGTGTCACCGGCGACCTCCAGATCTGCAGAGTGAAGCCACCGTGGAAGTGTCTCAGACAGGTGCTTCTAAGGGACTCCTCTGGTCCCTTAGAAGTCAAGAGAAAACCACTCTTCTCTCTATATATGTTCCCTCAGTAAACATTGTTCATGTCCACTTCCCATTCGCCCTTTATGTCCTGTGTCGATATAAAACAGAAACCGCTAATTGCTGCTTCTTCTTGGTTGTAATCAACACCAACAGTATAACGATCTGAGCATGTCAGTCTATTGGACGTAATGTTACAGGGGTACCACCCGCTGCCGTTCCAAATAAATTAATGCTCATTAGTCCCTTCAACAAAGAAACATGGAAAATAAAGGTTCAGGTAAAAAGAAAACTGGCGCAAACTGCAACATATTTGCATATGTTCTATGTATCGATGCCAAGCCGAATCCACACGGACTGAACTGCTGCCAATGATCAAATAAGTAGAATATTAAAAGGAGTAAAAACAAGTTGACATTTCTCAAAACAACAACAGTGTATGATTACGTGTCATTATGCAGCGCACGTATTGTTTCTGCATTAATATTGAAGACCTGAAAACACAACGAGGAAACGCTTGATTTCACATCCAACATCATCATTATCTTCAGCGTGTCATTAAAATGTAAATTGCCCTTGATGAAGTAAGATTCAATTACGTCTCATCGTCCCCCTCGGTGGAACCCTTCACCTCCGCTGAGAAGAACGATGACGTTGCCGCGGAACATCGTACTTCATCCGCTCGAGCAGGATCTCTGGACACGCTGTATTTTGACGGGGGACTTTAATCACAACATATGGGTCGGTAAAAAGTGCTCCTAAACTCAGCGAGGCGTGTGATTTTGGAGAGGATGGGCAATAAAAAAACAGGCATTACCGAGAACAAAACAGGCCTTCGTGTGTGTGTGTGTGTGTGTGTGTGTGACACGGATGAAGCATGAAGGGTGCCGCTCTGGCCATCAATGTTAATGAGGCCTCATCCGTGTCACACTCATTGTGTTTGCATCTCTTTCTCTCTCTCTCTCTCTCTCTCTCGCTCCCTTTTGCACACTTTCTTTTGCACACCATTTTTTTCCTTCTGATGACGTCCCAGTGAAGTCCAGATGAAGTCCCAATGAGGTTCTGATGAAGTCCTGATGAGGTCCTGATGAAGTCTTGATGAGGTCCTGATGAAGTCCCGATGAGGTCCTTATGAGGTCCTGATGAAGTCCTGATGAAGTCCCGGTGAAGTTCTGATAAAGTTCTGATGAAGTCCTGATGAAGTCCCGGTGAAGTTCTGATGAAGTTCTGATGAAGTCCTGATGAAGTCCTGATGAAGTCCCGGTGAAGTTCTGATGAAGTTCTGATGAAGTCCTGATGAAGCCTCTGGTTTCAGGTCCACAGACAGGGGCACGGCGGCACCTCGCTGTCCATTCAGCTTCCTGGTTGGAAGGTTTGGAACTTTGACCTCCCTGAACTCTCCTCTGAGGGACGGGTCTCCTTCCTGGAGGACGCTCTGACTTTCCCAACTAACATATCGGTAAACGGCTTTTGGATGTTTCGATGTCTGTTGAAGATCAGCATCAGGTCAACTGAAAAAGTGCAGCGCAAACCTCAACAAGAGAGAAAGAGAAGAAAAGACGAGTCCCTCCTCTTCCATGGTTTTATCTCTCCTCCTCCAGCCCCGATTTTATGCTCTCTTTTGATTCCGTTGTCCTCCTGCTGATCCGCCTCTCTCTTCCACCCCCCCTTCATTTCTCCCTCCTTCCTCCCTAATTCTTCTCTCCTTACTCCCTCCTTCTTACGTCTGAAGTGTCTTTATCAAACACGTTAGTCAGGAAGTGCTTCACAGAGATCAGGAGACAAACAAATACTGATTAAAAGAAGCAGAAAGATAAAAGCAAGGAAGTACAAGCACATCTGAAATAACAAGATAAGGGCGGTTTGATGCTGTGTGTGTGTGTGTGTGTGTGTGTGTGTGTGTGTGTGTGCGTGTGTGTGTGCGCGTGTGTGTGTGTGCGTGCGTGTGTGTGTGTGTGTGTGTGTGTGTGTGTGTGTGTGTGTGTGTGTGCGCGTGTGTGTGTCTTTGTCCTCGTCTTTGAAGCTGACACTGTCATATTGTAAGATTAAATAAAGCGATGCTATAGCGTTGAAAATATAGCAGTAATAAGTTGTTATCCCAATTGTCAGGAAAAGTGTCATATTTGGATTGTGACGCTAAATACTACCTGTCAATCACAGTAAGCCCCGCCCTAAAGCATCCCCAGCTTTGTGGTCTGTTTGACTCTCCAGCTGTATTGACGAAGACTTGAAACTAAAGATTGAGACCATAAACTCATGTTACATTACAATGTTTACTGTGGGAATAAATCAGTCTCCCTTCCCCCCCATCACCCCCCCCCCCTTTCCTGTACCTCATCTCTTGTTTTGATTCCTCTAGTTGCAGTCAAAATCTATTATTTTGATGCAACATCTCCTGTTGCAGTATGGAGGTAATCCTTTCCATCCTCTCTCTCCCTCTCTCTCTCTCTCCTTCCATGTTCAGTCTCCGTCACGATAGTTGTTTGTTAATGTCAAAACAGATTAAAATATAGAGGCAAACAAGAGTTGTGTGTGTGCGTGCGTGTGTGTGTGTGTCCTCCCTGCAGCTGTGTACTCATGCATGGCTGCCACTGGAATCTGTCTGCTGCTGTCCGCTGCTATTTGAGACAAACACACAAGTCCTGGACGCTCTTTTTTGAAGGCGAATGTCTCCGTATGTGAACCTTCAGACGTGATGGAAATAACCCTGTTTCTAATGGAGGGATGAAAAACAGAAAAGAATCAAATGATGAGAGGCAGGTTGGGGATGAAAAAGGCAAATCACTTCTTGACATCTTCTCTGAAAGGGTACAATCAAAGGCACACACACACACACACACAGCTCTCCCTGGGTTCTCTGATAAATGTCAATGGGGGGAATTTAATGATAATTGAGGTTATTTCATTGGAAATCACACCATTACTCTGCAATGCCGTTTTAGCAGGGGGCGACTCCACAGAAGTCTGCGAGAAGATGACTCCACTTCTCTCTTGATTTGTTCCCTCAGTAAACATTTTAAACATGAGTTTTTAGTCTCAATCTCTAGTTTCAAGTCTCCTTGAATACAGCATGATGACTGGTCTACTGGTTTAATCCCACTCGACACTCGGGGTTCTTGCTTTTTTACTTCCTGGTTCATGGTTACATAGATAACATACAAAATGGCTGCGTGTGATGGGAATTAGGGCCGATATTTTTCACAACTGTAAAATGAGACGTACCTGAAAATAAGACTTAATATTTTCTATTTCATCAGAACAACAAAAAAAAACACCACGCACTTGATTTAACGAGGATTAGCTGTGACCCAAAATAAGAAAAAAGGCGTCCAACAGTCCTTTTCTTCCTCCCCCTCTCTCTCTCTTTTTGTCCCTCCACGTGTCCTCCAGTCAGCCGTCTCTTCCTCCGTCTCCTCCATTGGTTAATATCTCGACGCATCAATGCTTTAATGCGACGTGAGCGACGTCGTCAAAGTGTAATTGGCATCATATTCCGACTCTGTGAGTCTATGCTTCAGTGGACGGGTAAGCTGCTACTGGGACGGCAGACACACACACACACACACACACACACACACACACACACACTCAAAAAGCCTGCCCACTGGCACAAATGAGCACAGTCATTCACACATGAACAAGCAAATACAGGCGGTTTTAAACACACCGTCCTCCACCTCGCTGTCTACTCTGGCTTTCTTTAACGCACACACACACACACACACACACACACACACACACGCACACACAGACAAGTCTGACGTGTCAGTGAAACCGAAGCGATCCGTTGTATCAGCGGGTTGGATATGTGTTCTGTTCTAAAAATGTAAAGTGAATGTGTGTGTAGATCCTCAGGAACACGTCACGCTTATGGGGAATTAAGGGATTATTCATATTACAAAGATACATTTGCGTCTTTAAAATTCATTCATTATGAACGTTCCGGCTGTTGACTAGAACGTGACGGTTTGAGCGTTCGATCGGTCGGTCGGCCGGTCGGTCGGTCGGTGTTCACAATGTGCAGACAATCACATATTCATGTGATTTCCGCCTGACAAACTCAAAAGATGAGTATTTCTGTGTATTTCTGTGTGTCTTTCTTAAGTTAATTATATAAATTATACTGTGAACTTCTGCCTGTTCCTTTTCAAACAAATCAAATTTATCAACAAATTCATATTTTAATACATTTTATTAGCTTTTCTTGTTTTCAACAAAAAACCATCAAACAACAAGATCGAACTTGAGAGAAATGAAAGACGACCCCGGTGAAATCGTTTCTGACCGAACTACAAACCGACGTGTGAAAATGGTTCCTTTCCAACGCAGATCAACTCCCCTTTGTTCCTGCACTTGCTGCTCCAAGCGAAGAAGGCCGCTGCCTGGAAGGGAGACGGCGAGATAATCCCGAGAATTAGCTTTTTCTCGCCCCGTTTTAGATCCGTATCTGAGGGGAGTGGAGTAAGACGCGTAAATCACACGCCCGATGGTGCGGAACAATAAATACAGCTGCTGGATAACATCAGGCCGTCGAGCTGATAAGACCTGCGTACGCGTGCGACACCTCGCACCCCGAGGCTCTCTGGAGTTCAGCGCCAGGTGAGCTGCAGATGCCTTAGTGGAGCCTTCGGGTGTTTTTGTTTTGTTTGATACTAATCACGCCGTAAGGGGGGGCGTTTGGGGCGGTACGGAGGCTCCGGTCGTTCTTGCTGCCTTTACCCCAGAAGAGGATCTCCTCCGAATCCTGACAAAGCAGTTTCTGAAGCCTAAACCCACCTCGGCTGTGTGGATTGGTCGAACAAAACAAGATGCACACACACACACACACAAACACACACACACACACACACACACACACAACCCCCTTTTTACATCCAACACCACAGAATTGCGACTGCTTTTCGCAGCCCACGTTCGGTTCGGCCTATAATTGACTTATAAGCCGCATGTGGGTGTGCAATTAACTGAAATCTAATTAAGCAACTGCCTGAAAGCTGCTCGAGCAGTGAAGCCACGCCGACGGCAGCCTGCGCCTACGGACGACACTTCCTGTTTACCGACTGCTCGTCAAACAAAGTCACCGACGCGCCAGAAGGCGAGCTCCTCTGATGGAGCTCCTTTGATGGAGCTTCAGTCTCTGGTCGGATCTTCTGTAGCACATGGAACCACCGACGCCGGGAGTCTACGCCGCCCTCGCTGTCCTCGGTGCGTCTCCAGACGAATCCATTGAAGGTCTTACGGTCTGGGTCAACCAACAAGAAGGTGCAGAAGGTCCTCGGGTTTTTCAATGTTACACACAGTTTTGCAGTTTACGGTCGTCCTCACACAAAAAAAAGGAATGACTGCTTTGGGCAATTCTAACCCACCTGTGGTGGACATGTGCAGGTGGGATGTCTGGTTAAACGTGTGAAGAATGGTGCCATCCGGTTGATAGGTGTAACATAATCATCATCATCATCATCATCTAGCCATCGAGCAAGAAAAACAGAGTAGACAGCGAGGTGGAGGACGGTGTGTTTAAAACCGGCTGTATTTGCTTGTTCTTGTGTGAATGACTGTGTGTGTGTGTGTGTCTCATCTACTTCACGCCTGGCGGGTGTATTAATGAAGTTCCACGGATGTGTAGGGTCAAACAAGACACATTCAATATTGGATTTTTGGACTTTTAATAAACGTGGCGTCGTATTATTTGTAGTATTATTATTAGTTAGGGGGCGTGAAGGCAAAGTTTAGTTAGTTAAAGTCCACATATGGTCCTTAAATCTAGTGGACTCCAAACATTAGATGCTTAATTGTGCTTATACGTTTATCCTAAAGAGCAGGAGAGATGACTAAATGTTCATGTTCCCACACGCGCGCGCGCACACACACACACACACACACACGCAGTGTTGTAGAAGAGGCCATAAGGCCTGACTCTCTGCAGACTCTCTGCAGCTCAGCCAGCTCAAGCTGCAGAGCAGAAGGGGCCACACACACACAGACACACACACACACACGTAATCACAGAGCAACAGACACACACATTCACGCTGTCATCCGTCGAGAGACACTCCCGCACACACACGCACATACAGAACATTTCAGACAAAGTGCTACTTCTCAGTCTAAGGACACTTAAGGATATAAGGAGACCTCCACGCGGCCGGAGACTATGAGGTTCCTGAAGGTTCCTAAAGGGCTGGACTTCTTCAGAACCTACTTAGGAAGACAAAAAAAAGAGTGTAGAACCTCTTTGGTGGGTTCTAGAAACTATTGGAATGTAAGAGTGTCTCTGGCAGAAGCTGAATCCATCTGATGCCGTTGCAATAAAAGAGGATCTGATAATAACCCTCAGTGAGGGTTCTGGGTGGGATCTACACTGCAGAAGGGTTCTCTGTGGAACCCTTCTTGGGTGAAACCTGGTACAGGCCTTTCCAAAGAGTCCCAGGTGGAACCATTAAAAGGTTTGACCAGGGAACCAGGCGCGGTTCCCCTGCGAGGACCAGCCAAAGAACCTTCCAGTGTTCTAGTTAGCACCATTGTTCCATTCAGTCGCACAAAACACGACTTATTCAACAAAAAGGCGGAGTTTCATTTTTTGAAATAAAAAATAAGCAAGCTCCATTGGAAAAAAGAATGTAGTGGTGGTAATGTGCATTTGAGGAATAGTTGATTTATTTATGCAAGACTTGAAAGTGTAAGCTGCGGTGTGCAGACATTAGTTGAAACATTAGAACCGCGATTGTAAATGTGTTTTCTCGTCTGACAGAAGAATGAATTATGGCCAACATTATCTGAATGCAAATGCCTCGTTCCAAGTAGTATTAAATGATATTAAATTATCCAGAGGTGTCGCCCATCCGTCTTGTAGATGCATGTTTCTCCGAGAGCTGATTTATTCTCCTCAACCGCACCAGGGTCACCAGCCACCTGGATCGCATTATCTTTGATCATCGTCATCTCTATCAGACACTGTTTCTACGGCCCCATGCGCCACTTTTTCAGACCGTGCTGCTTGCCGGAGCACAACGTACCAGCCTGTGATCGCCCCCATACTCTCCTTTCCTTAACCCGATGGAGGAATTCTTCTCCTCGGTGGAGGTGGAAGGTGTACGATAGATCTCCAGGCCACGGGGTGAAGCATGCGACGACATCACGGCGGACCGGCGTCAGGATTTGCCGTGATGTTTGGCTGATGAAAACATCCGCTGTGATGTGGATGAGAACCTGTGGCCAGATCCACAACAACGGGTTGATGAAAATGTAGATTTACGATAATCAAACCTTTTTTTTCCGTCCCAGCTGAGGAACAGCTTAGTTTTTTTATGTTTTGCAGCTAATTAAACAATTTTTTGCTTCGATTGAAATAAACCTGTGTTGTGATTTTATTTTATATCATAACAGTCCAATTTTGTCCAACTGTGTCTCTAGTTTTCCTCCTATTACAGTAGTAATACAGTACATGTACTTTTACAGGGATGCATTTTCATTTAGTACAATAATGAAACCAGTTTTGAAAAATGAAGGTTCTGAAAATGGTATCAAAGTGATTCTAAAAAAAAACCTAACAAGTTTATCCCCCTTCAGCCCCCCTTTAGCCTAGCCAGTCAACGTCCCCTCGAACTCAGTGAAATGGATCAAATTAGAAAACTGGCGCTGGAGATGACCGAGCGCCACTGAGAGCTCCGAGCACATGGGAGGAAATGTGAAACCTCTACATTCGGATGCATAAGGGCAGCCAGTGATGGGCGAGCAGGATGTTTGCTCCTGACACATATTCCCTTCCCTGTTCATCCAATCTCCTGGTTTGTCTTCTGACTCATCTGGGACAGAGGGGGGACGGGGGGGGGGGTCGATCTAACCCTCAGGAGTGGGCCTTTTGTTACTAAATGCTCGCATATACACCTCCACGCAACTGCATCCGAACGGTGCATCGCTGAAGAAGCTGTACATTCCGCTATCCTAGAGTTAGAGGGGGGGTTGGACGGTGTTTGTCGCATCGCGATGCAGTGAGCAGTGCAGACGACGTTTGCCCATCCAGTTCCCTCCGGCAGCGGCGGTAAAGATTTGGGGATAAATATCCAGCTCTTTGGCCGCCAGCCCGAAACTGCAGAGTGAAATCCCGCCGCGTTTGATATCTTTCTCTCCTTCTGCCCAAGAGCCGATGGAGAGTGGATACGTGGCAATGAGCCGGTCCTCCGCGTTTGCTACGAGCTACGACGCGGTGCCGTGCGTTGGTTTTCTGACTAAACCCGATTAGATGAAAGTCAACGGTTCTCTTGATCGATATTCAGTAGTTACACGTATCATTTACAGGATGTCTGATACTTGTTTTACAGTTAAAGCGATATTGGCACTTCTCAGTGGGTATAAAGATAATGAAGGAGAATAGATATTGCATCGTAAGACCAACCTGTGGTGTTTGCTCGCCAACTTTTTTCTCCTGGCAGTTATGTTCACAAATTACCAATTTGTTCCTCGGCTTCTGCAAACCTGAGCGTGTGCGTGAGGAAATGTACTTCTTGATTTATTCCCACAGTAATAAACAACACAGTTCCTGGTCTCAATCTCTGGTTTCAAGTCATCTTCAATACAGCATAAGGTTCACTCAGTAAATCGTACTCAGTGTCGAGTCAAAGAGACCATGAAGCGGGGAATGCTTTAGGGCGGGGCTTACTGTGATTGGCAGGTTAACAGAGCTCTGCGAAGCATCTCTTCATCCTCCTCAGTCCAAATGCGGTCATCTCCGTTTCACGGATGACATAAAGCTCAGGCGTCGAAAGGTTCAGGCTTCTGCCACACGTTGGCTAAGGTTAGAGACTATTACTCAGGATTCAGTTAGTATTACCAGCTGCTGTAAGAAAATCAATTGAATACGACGAATGTGTAAAGTCTGGATTTTGTTACTCTGCAGAACCGTTTGATGGAAATGTTCGCTCAATTTGTTCAAGAACAATCACAGTGGGAGAAGAGATAAATCAGGCATCCCAGCCTCCCTTCGAATAGACAGTTCAACACCAGCATCCAGTGTTTTCTGGATGCAGTTAAATAAAACAAAAAGAGGCTGAAGAAGTGGATTGGCGTGTGGCCATTTGACTTTTTACGCCAGAGGTCAGAGTCTGTAACATGTTTCAGATCTATAATTGAATCTCAATATAGTCACAAGTAGTCATCGATTGCTTCCCTACATTTTGAGAAATCATGGTATTACCTAAATGAGACGCTAACAAAGAGATAGAAAATGTTAAGAACATGACGGCCAGTCAAAGATGCCCCCGAAGTTCGTGAGTTTATTCTCTGTCTGCATGACCTTTATCCACCAATTCTGCATCATCACAATCATTAAAAGCTGCATCCGTCAATGACTCTTGACCGACTATGTTCATTGTTCTCATCGACGCCACAAATGCAAACAGAAAAATATGTTTAGGTTATAAAACTGTTGTTGATGTAGCAGAGTATTTCTATGCAATGGGAGGGTACTGTAGGGTACGGAAGGTTATATAAAAGGCCAGCGGTTGACGGTGCAGCAGGGCGTGAAGCAATTTAAATTTAGGACACGGTGAGTACGAATGAAAAGGAGTGCGGACGAAGAAGCCTGAGACGAATGATTGCCTCTGCTAGCAGATAATGACAGCGGAGATGCAGATAGCCGGATATATATAAATATATACCAGTAGATCCACTGCGTGCGTTCCTGCAAAAGGGAGGGAGACGCGGACCAAGGACATTGAGCCTGTGTAATTTGTATTCAGTAGGAATGAAAAAGTAGACAAAGAAAATATTGAGATATTGGTTCAAGAAGGATCGGACCGAGTAGGGCAGCAACGACACCAGGGGTTTGATCCTCAGAGGCTCTGTGGGGCCGATTAACTCACTTAAATGCAGAAATAAAAGAAGAAGAAGCAGAATTCAAGCTGGAATGAGGCGGGCCGTGACGTCAAAGAGACGAGGCCGTGAGATCGGTGCGTTGATAACCTTGGCGAAATAGGAAATGAGGGACTTCAGTCTTTCAGGCTACATCATGAGACGCCCGCGATAACAAATGAAGAAAGAAGGAAGCGATAAGGAACCGGTGAATGATGCTTCACACGGCATCCAAAGAACCTGACAGAAATAAAAAAAAAACATTTTGCAGCTTATAAATCTCTCGTCCGCCGGGACGGAGCTAATCTGGGCCTCGAAGCGTGAAACCACAGACCTCGGCAAAACCGGCATTCATTTTTTATTTCCCGGCAAATGGAATGAAAGGGGAAAGAACTTGACGGCGCAGGTGAGATTCATCGAACGCACACAGGATGCAATCGCTTCTTTTGCCGCAAAAGGGTTTGTTATCGGTCGTTAAGACACAAACAGGAAGCGGGAAGGTGACGGGATCGAGCCTGACGCCGGTGAGGCCAACCGAGTGGACGACGCGATCCGACCGACCCGTTGATGAGAGAGAGTCTACGAGGGTCCTGATGGGAAAATATTCATCGACTTGTCACGGTCGGAGTCTGTCGTGGGACGCATCGGCCGAACGCCGAGGGGAAGAGGACGCGGACACATTCCAGGAGGCCCGGTCGGATTCGTGCCGCCGTGCAGGAAGAAGACGCGAAGAAGACGGGATGAAGACGGGAAACCCAAAAGAGAAGGCTGGACAACTGCAGCCGAACAGCCGAGCAGAGAAGCGAGACGCTGAAGGAGAGGAGCGCTTGTTTTTGTTGCGCATCGTCAGATCCTTTTATGACTGAAGCCACGTTACCGCTCTCGCCCACTGCTAACCTGGAGCTACATGGCTTCGTCATCACACACACACACACACACACACACACACACACACGCACACAGGCTTACACTGCCAATTCTGTGTGGACATTTTGGTGTTTTCTCCAGAGACAAATGACATATTATCGGCTTTTCGTCCAGGGTCCACAAAAAAACAAAACACACGACACACATTATAATTAACAGATACGGGGACTACAAATGAGACAAGGACCCATAATGCACTGCATCGTATTTAACATTTAAATAGGTCCTGTGGGTTGCGTTTGTTCTTCTTAAGTGGAGGATCTGGCTATGCAGATCAATGTCTCACAGCTGGAGCTTCACGCGGTGAAAATGGTCGCTATTACAGGAAACGTGAAAAGTTACCAAAGTCAGATCATTTATGAAATCTTGGTTTAACTTTCGATCATGTGCCACCACGCTTAAAATGAAGAATATTGAATTGGAACTTTGCTTTAACGGCAAGTTTAGTTTCTAATTCTGCAGCACTTTATAATCTCTCTTTAATGAAGTTTTTTTTTTTAATCTCTATAAGAACAATTTTCTGCCTGGTTCTGAATGACGTCACTGATGGAATCCAGTTCATCTAAAAGTAAAGTGAAAATTATCCAGTTTGGTTCGTCGGCTTCGGTTCTCATAACCTACAGATATTTTATGATAAATATTCACGTTATTCCGGAAGCAGTGACTCGCTGTTTGAGACGCGATGGATCCGTCGTGTGACCTTTACAGTCAAAAGTGCTGCGTGTGACATTTAAGGCATCAATATGTCAATGAGAAAATGTCGTTGGTGATCAGCGTAAACAAATGTGACTCCACACAACCTTCCCCTTGTTGTTAATATCCGATCGTAACACAGAAAACATGTAGTTTGGCTTAAAACCTCCGAGAGTGTCTCCTCCTCAGATCCCTTCCTCTGGTGAACGCGGATAGCAACGTTAGCCCGCTAGCTGCCGGCTAGCTCACCCACTGACCCGTTCTCCTCACAGGGAAACACCTGTTGCGTTACAACGGATCGCTGACGTATTGAAGGTGTTGTTGCATCGTGCTTTACACCTTGTCTCTCACAGGAATATGGACTTATTTTTTCACTAAAAGTCTCATTTATTAGTTGTACCAGTGGCTAGAAACAAACACGAGTGATGCACTGATGATGCAGGTGACACCTTGAGGGTTTAAACTCCTCTCGTCCTCCTCCTCCTGCGCCGTCCCCCGTCTTTCCCCCTCCTCTCCGTCCATTAGCGTTAAGACATCGGAGGCTTATGAAGGTTTTTGGGGTTCGGAGCTCAGTCACACACACACAGGCTTGCTCTCCGCTAGCCGGCACTTTATTCCATCTCCTCGTGTCCTGATTAATGTGATCTCCTCCTTCCGCTGATAGCGACTTCTATCTTTCTCCTTCACACTCTCCTCTGCTCTTTTATCTATTTGCCTCTCAGGTCTCTTTCTCAGTGTCTCTTTCCATTTGTCTTTTTGTCCCAAGCTCATTCTCTTCTCCCCGTCACTCCCCCTGCGTCTTTCATGCAAATCACAGCGGCCATTGTTGTTTGTAACCTTAAATTTACCCACGTCGTCGGCATGATAGATGAGTTCTTCCTGCACAAACATTCTCTATTTTCTCTCTCTCTGACGCACGCACACACACACACACACACACACACACACACACACACACTGACAGGCTTGCTTATCCATAATCTGTCCTTCGGTGCTGGAGCAACGCTTTGATCAAACAACTGTTACCCAGCGGTGGCGAAGCTACTTATAAATGCATTACACAGTGGTCATGTCCTGTTAACCGCACACTCTCACACACAGACCCACACACACACACACACACACACAGATGCAGTGCAAGACGATGATGTATGCAGAAAGAAGTGGCGTTTCTATCTAAGATAACAATGTTGTTGTTACCTTTTCCATCCATCTGCCTGTTATTTGGAGGTAAAGGTGACAATCAAGAGGTTTGTCATTCGCCGTCTCTCATCAGTTATCTGTGAGAATGTATTCAGTCCACACGGGCGTGTGGCATTTTATAATGGCGTTGTTTTCTCTCCCACCCCCTATTTCTAAGAAATAAAATCTCTGAAGAAAAGCTGAAAATGTCAAAAGAAACTGTTGACCCTCTGCTAAGCCCCGCCCCCAGCTGTCAGAGCGATACGTTACCATGGAGCCCACGCTGTCACTAACTGCACTCCCTGAGTCATTATTACGGGATTTTTAAGTGCTGACGAATAAGGTTTCTGAGGATAACTGATCATTATTTTTCATATTTTGAATAGGTAACTAGACCAAAATGCCAGAGAGCAAACAGTAGCATATTATAAAGCTTTCTTAGTACCAAGCTGGACTACAGACCGCACAATAAACTCTTCTTCCACTGAGCTTCCATCTGAGAGGATGTTCTCACATCTTTCACACAGATTTTCCCTAAACACATTCCATTAAACACTGATGCAATAAAACGGCTGTCAATAAGGGGCCATAAGGCCGTTATCCTCGGAGAGCAAACCTCTCTCTCTGTCTCTGTTTCACACGCCGGCACCTTGAGCAAACACACACACACACACACACACACATACATCCAGACATCTATTCTCACTCCTTCGTGCACCGCCGCTCTGTCTCAGCAGCACTCGAGTGAAGTAGACAACAGGCGGATTTCATCCTCCCGGGGTCAGAATTACTATTCTGCTGTTTATTAATTAATCTCTCTTTGTTTATTCCCTCAGTAAACATTGTAAACATGAGTCTATGGTCTCAACTTTTAGTTTTAAAGGCCGGCGCATGCCTGCGTCGGTGTCTGCGTTTGCGTCTTGTGTCGACGGACTCATTTCAATACCTGGTTCTAAAAGTCTTGCGCGCGTTGCAAAGCAGTTCACCGCTTGAACACTAGGTGGAGTAACGTTTTTTTTGCTGAAGACGACCTGGAGAGTGACGTCTTTGCGAGTGGTTTGTTTATTTATTTATCAGATACTTTTTTGGCCCGTGCATCACCACTGCTTCATCGCCTCTCTTCGCGGACATATTTGTCCCGTATTTTGTTTCCGTAAGTTTGTCCCCCCCCCTCGTATGCGCAGATCTGCGTCCATGAATTTGAGGCCATCCGCGCGTCTTTACAGTCCGCCAATGACGCGTTGTATAAGTGGTCAAATTTACGGATTTCTTCCAACAAAAGCTCTTCAAACTGATTACTTGTGTTGGTTAAAAAATTGTTGTTTTAATAAGTCCGGAATTATGCTACGAAACCGGAAAGGATGTAGTTAGCAGCCCAATCACAGCCTTGCGTCGGCTTGAGTAGCTTTCGACGCAAGTCTAGAAAAATTGTTCGACGCACGCAAGCATGCAAGAGGGGGTCAATAGGCGCGCAAGGGGCTTTGCGTGTCCTTGCGTTTCTCTGAAAATGCAGAAGCATAAACTCTGCTTAAGTCTTCTTCATTAAAGCATGATGCTCATTTGTTACATTTTGGTACATTTAGAGTCAAACAGACCATAAAGCAGGGGATACTTTACTGTGATTGACAGGTCCCCAACAGAAAGACAAGCGTCTCTTTGTCCTTCCAAATATGTGAGCTTCTGTTCATTTGTTAGAAGAAAAGCAGCTTGGCGACGGCTGTGATCCAAAAGTGAGGCGTTGGTTGCGAGACATTCCCACGTTTGCAGTCAGACAGGTTTAAGTGACCACATGAGAGGTAACTTCCCTCTGCTCAACAAAGGAGCTGGTACTCATTTTAGAAAAGTCTAAAGGAGAAAACTTGCAAACGGTAGTAGTAGAATTCCTTCATAGCCCCTCGTTAGCTAATTTGTTCTTCTTTTTATAAATAAACCATCACAAACAATAATCTCTGATCACCTCTGCATACATGTATTGTACATATTATGATGTTTCTGTGTTTTTATTGGTCACAGCGACTCGCCTCCGGTTTCAGTCTTCATAAAACAAGTCCTTATCTAAACCTTTTTATGGCAATATGATATTTTTTGTTATTTCCATATCTATTGGTAGTGCTAGCGGCTCCTCGTCGAGGGAACCGGCCTGATGATAACTGAGGTCGACAGCTCACAACAACAACGTCGGCCATGCAGCTCTCTGTTAGCCTTGAAGCTAACGGCGACCTGGGCGCGAGCTAGCTCACAGGGGGGGGGCGACCTTTGAGGTGGTCCAGGTCGCCTCCCCAGAATCAGCAGTTTACTCGAAGAAAGTTTGATAATAGTAACAGCATTTACAAAATACATTAACAGGATTTTCAACCATTTTCTCCGCTGTAATAATATAATGTGAACTTTTGACTTCTCTCTGTGAACATGTGAAGTGGCACCAAATGCACACATTAGGCATAAAATATATAATATATATAATAATATTATATATATATATATATATATATATATATATATTGTATTAGTAATTGTTGATATCAATTGGTAGTAAAAACTCTGATACTGACACTGACTCAAACTCACACTCTCTCTCTCTCTCTCTCTCTCTCTCTCTCTCCCCCCTCCCCCTCCACCGGTTCAGAGACACTTTGTGCTCTGCAAACACCTACCTTCTCGCGCCGTCGCGCACGCGCTTGCACAACGTAGCTGACCAACAGCATCACTGCTCGCCCCTCCGGCCCCCTCCTGTGTTCATGCTGCAGGACCACAGCAGCCTCCCCCCTCATTCTCTCTCTCTCTAACACACAAACACACGCACGCGCACCTTAACCCAGCATCAGAAGCCTCACGCACAGAAGACTCGTGCGATGCGTGACCGCGCGCTCACACTCAATTAGCACAGCTGCAGGTGCGTCTCCGTCAGCCCGCGGAGCAGCGCGCGCAGAAGACGCGTGCACACGGAAACCTCCACTCTGAGCGCGTGAAGCACAAAAAGTGACGAGCGACCTGTACCCGCGCGCGACACAGGCTTCTACACACGCGCACACGTGTACGCGCCCGTGCCCAAACAAATACGCACTTTGTTTTGCCTCCCTACCTTCCTCGTGCATCCGCTGCAGGCAGAAAGTGAGGTTCCTCCTCCAGCCCGGCATGTTCATGAGGGAAGGGAGAGGAGAGGAGGAGAGGAGGAGAGGAGAGGGGAGAAGGAGAGAGGGGAGAGGGGAGAGGAGGAGTAGTGGTGTGATGAAGAGGGCAGTAGATCCTTTCTGCGTTAACGTGTTGACACGCAGCCGAAAGCAAACGTAACGTTCCACCCCCAGGTTTCTCCTTCTTCTTGCGTCCTAGTGCTGTTCCTCCTCCTCCTCCCTCGAACCTCCCCCCTCCCCACCCCCGGTGCGTCTGTCAATGACCGGCGAGTAGCGGCTCCTCTCTCTCCGGTGGCGACCCCGCTGACAGTCCGTGTGACGGTCGGTCCCGCTGCGGCTCCAATAGTCTCTCTCAGCCTCTCTCCCTCTCTCCCCCTCTCCCCCTCCCTCTGCCGCTGTCCCTCCATCCCTCTCCCCTGATTGTCGCCACTTACTTCTCTTTAATTGGCTCTCGTTTTCCTCTCTTCGGTTCACCCTCACTTCCTTTTTATTTGTCTTTCAAGACAAAACAGTTTCGCGTGAGGAAGCAGTTTGTCCCATTTGGATGCAAGAGAGAAGAAATGCAACTTTGAGCGCAGCTGAGTTCTAAGTTCTGTTTCTTTAAGTCAAGAGTCCTCGTTTTTTTTAACAAGTAATTGATTCCAATTTATGGCAACGTTTGACTGCGCATTTCTTGTAACAACATGTAGATATTAAAAAGAAATACCAATAACTCTGCAGGTGTTTTTCTTGTTGGTTTAACAAGAATCCCTGTGTGTGACAGTGATGCGCATTAAAAAGAGGAGACAAATGTCTATAAAGATGGCGAGAGGTCACTCTCATAACTTTAATGTATTTCCGTCAGACTTTGTGGGTTTCTCCTTCTTTTCGAGGTTTCAGCACCGGTACAAAACCAGACCAGAGTAAGGAAGAATGCGAACACCGGAAGCACACAGAAGCAGACGTCACTAAGTTGAGCTGAGATCTCAACCATGCAGATTCAGAATGCAGAGACATCATTGTGTTGTTTTAAACAACTGTGAGTGCGTGGGTTCACCTTTGACCTTGGGAAGACAGCAAAGGACAGACTGCACTTTTCAACGTGTGTTATCTTCATGCACATGTGTGCATATATTATCTCCATGGCGCTACCACAGAGCAGCAGGAACTCAAACCGCACACTTGACTTATAGTTATAGTCAGGATGAAGTGACGTGGTCGTTGTGACGCAGTGCCAGCCCGAGCCTCTTGGGGGCCCTAAGCAGAATTTTATTTGGGGGCCCCCCTCCCACCACGCACAGTCACCTGTGCTAGAAGATTATTGGCACAAATGTGACGCTATACTGTTATAGTGAAAATTATAAACAAATACAGTGAGGTTATAATACAAAACTAGGGCTGCTTGCAGCATAAGCAAACTAAGCGGCTGCTTGGGGCCCCCTGGCCCGTTCGTCTGTGGACCGGCGGGTTATTTTGAAGTAACCAACTTGGATTCCGGCCGTCACCATGTTTTTCTTTTTACAGCAACCAATGAACTAAAGGAGGGATTTAAGGGGGCCGTGGTAGCAGCAGAGACCTTTCAATCCCAACAAGCCCCGCCCTAAAGCATCCCCTGCTTTATGTTCTGTTTGACTCGAAATGGACCATAATTTACTAAACGTACATCACGCTGTATAGAAAAAGACTTGAAACTACAGCTGAGACCATAAGCTCATGTTTACAACGTTTACAGAGGGAATAAATCAATGGAGAAGTAGAGACATTTTGAAGTAGGCTTCTATGGGACCGAATGAGTCGCCTCCTGGGGGTCAATACATAGAATGCAGGTTTTATGACACTTTCGCATCAGCTTGCCTTTGCTTTAGTGCCGATGTGACCCGTGAAGGAGCCCCAATGATGATGCGTTGAACCACTACTTCATAGTGACCCTTGACCCTTAGTGACCATGGGGAGGGAGAGTGGGCAGGAGGTCTGAGAGGGACAGTGGCAACCAATCACTGTCGGGGCAGACGATCCAGACCTGGCAGGAAGTGGAGTGATCAAACCACGGGGGCTTTTTTGCTGGAGGAGGGCGACCCCTTGTGGCTCCTCAGCGGAGGTCCTGCTGCAGCGTGCTGCAGATGAAGCAAGCCGGTGATCCGAGAACTGCACCTGCAGTTCAAACTGCTGACTCGAGTTAACACGCACACAAAGACACCGTATCCTTACTGCATTGCACCCCCCCACCCCCCAAAAAAAACATGATCTCTCTCTCTCTCTCTCTCTCTCTCTCTCAAACAACAGTGAACCGTTGCATGAAGGAGACGGAGACGAGAGAGAAACATGTCACATGACACATTAAAGGCCTCCAGGGAACAAGTGTACTGCTCAGCAGAAGTTCTGAAGTTTACAGAGCTGCAGGCCAGAAAATGAAAAAAAAAAAAAAATCACATGGATGCATGCCACTTTGCAAAACAGAAAAATAACCGATTAAATGAGAATGTGGGGATTGTTTCTACTCACGGCAGCTGCAGCACGGTGATAAGCTGAGTCCGGATAGAGGAAGTGACTCAACGCTTCACTACTGAACGGCTTCTGGAACCGTGACGCTCCGCAGGGGCTCAACGAGAGGGAGGTCTGTCCATCTATCAACATATCTTTCTGTCTATTTTACCAATATATCTGTCCCCCTATCTATCAACGCATGCCCTCTGTATATCTATCAATATGTCTCCTGGGTGAAATGTTTTGTTTTTGTTTGATTGGATTGATCCAACTCATCCAATTCTAACGTACTTGCTCCTACAATTCACACTCACAATCTGAAAGTCAATCATTCTGGGAAAGGGGAACTTACTTAGTCTTATTTTTTTCTACGTTGTGAAATAAAATTTGAGCTGAAAATCAAGCTGTGATGGGTCCAAATATGGGTCCGAATAATACCAAAATTGGTCAAACTTCCAGGTAGAGTGTGAGTGTGAGAATGTGAAAGAGGACTCAAAGATTCCACAAGAGTAAAGAGAAGTTCTCTACCAAATGAAGGTAATGACACTTCCTGTTCTTCTTGTTTGAGCGTCAGTGAGCAAATAAAGTGATTAACAGTAAGTTCACATATCGACAGATCCATAGAAGACACAATACATATATATTACATTATAAATTCATTATACATTACATTATAAATTCACAAAATTCAACAGAAAGGATATGAAGTGTAAACAGAGAACGGAAGTTTTTCTTTCTTTAAACCAAATCAAATGTGTCGTATCCCTCAATTGTGGTTTCCATTAACGAATAATAAAGCCTATGATATCTGTAGTGTGGAGGATGATTGAAGGCGTCTCACAGCCAGAGGAAGCGGTTTGTAGGTCTGCTGGTTTTACTATCTCTTTCCAGACAGCAGGTCGGGGGCAGTTGTTGTAGTGAAATACCCCCACCCCCTGTCTTCTCTCCAGTATCACTGACACCCTGCCTGTGGCATCTTTGTATTTGTCTTGCATGAGCATGCATTGCATAGCATTCAAGAATAACACAGGTCAATAAAACTCAAAATTCAAAATAGTCATGACTTTTAGAGACCTTGTCGCAGTATGAGTAGGTGCAGTATTCTTAACTTTAAGTTTATATAAGAGTTCCTGCAGTATTTGCAGTGCAAATATGACTTGCAGTATTTGCAATGCAAACTCATCCTGAGTTTGCACATCATGGGTTGTGCAACCCATGATGTGCAACTCAGGATGTGCAACCCACGATGCATGTGTGTATAGGTTGGGGGGAGGAGGCGGAAGAGGGAAGGGGGGGGCGGATCTATCGCAAGGAGCATACAGAGCAGGAGGAGAAGAGTCTGACTCCAGCGGAGGAGAACATCCCCGGGAGGATCATTTCCGCTTTTCGTCTTCATCCACAGACACCGTGAACGTTCCCGCCGGCCCGCGCGCGCTGCTCCTCTCCGGTGTTTCGGATGTGTCGGCCGACCGCAGCGCTCTGCGCGCTTCTCTGCGCGGCGCATCTAGTGCGCGGCGGGAAGAATCCAGCAGCTCAATCACCGACCGGTTATAGGTGAAGATCCCCCCCCCCCCCCCCCCCCCCCCCCGTGCACAGCGTCCGCGTGTGCGCGTGAGTCCGTACGGGAAGAGAGAGACAGAGAGTTATAACAGCTGTTCTAGAATGTTCGATTAAAGGTGTGTGCGTGTTGACATAGAGGGTGGGTGTGTGTGCGCGCGCGTGTGTGTGTTTGTGTGTGTGCGTGTGCGTGTGCGTGTGTGTGCAGGTTATGATGTAAAAATATATAAAATCTACCATCACATGTTGTATTTGACCACCATTCCTCCGAGGACATGTCAGGTCTCTTTTGTGTTTCTTCATGATGAAGGCCTCTGTTTTACTTCCTCCGTGTAAAAGGAAGATCTTGTAAGTGTTGTTTGGTTTTCTCCGTCCCTCTCCAGGTGTGCTGGCGCAGGAAAACCTTCCTGGAGACAAGCTTGCCCGCGGCTCGTCCTACATCGCCGCGTCCTACGTGAAGTACCTGGAGGAAGCCGGGGCGAGAGTCGTGCCCATCAGGTACATTTGTTTCTACTGAACGTGACTAAAACTACAAAGAAAAGCCATTTGAGAAAGAGAAAGGCTCCTAATTACAGACGAAAAAAAACAAGAATAGCCAGTTAGTGTCAGGACGGGTCAGGGTGGCGAGCAGGAAGGAGAACTCACACGCAGAGTTTTGAAAATAAAAAAGGACTTTAATAGTCAAAAACTCCAGAAACTCAAAAACACCACGAGGGCTGTAATATTTAATAATGTAATATAACATAATAGTTGAAGATGAAATAGATTCCATAGCTGCAGATGGAAACCAGTGAGGCATTGAAGCTTTCCATCTGATCGGTTTCACACAAACCACCTGTTTGATGAGCTTGATGAGCATTATGTCCAAACTCCACCATTCACATCCCAATTAGGACAACTTAACACACACGTTGTATGGGATGAAATGGTGGGTGTGAACTGCTTGTATAATTTCTCTTTTTGTGCCTCTTCTGGTCCCCAGAATAAACCTCACAGAAGAAGAATATGCCAACATCTTTAACTCAATAAACGGGTGAGTGAACCGGGATTCGGGTTTATTTCTATTCATAATTAATTGATACCTGATTCCATTACAAAAAACAACAGGAATCTATGAAATTTATTTCAGTCACACTGGTTGAATTTTTGGCTAAAAAGTTACTGAATCGATTTCAAGTCACTGAATCGTTTCGGATCGTATCGTTCTAAATGAACCAATATCGTCCTTGAATCATATCGACAACCATGAATCGTAATCGAATCGACTCGTTGTTAAAAACGAATCGTTACACCCCTAGTAAAGTCCCATTAGTTGATTGCTGTGGTTAAGCAATAGATAAATATGTTGACCGCGACGGCCCCACTCTTTTAGTTGCTGTAAATGTAAGAGCCCGTGTTGCATTCATCATAAGTCATGTTGGTCAAAAAGTGCCATCCATGACGCCGTAGTGTGTTTTCCTCAGGCTGCTGCTGCCGGGAGGGGATGTGGACCTTCAAAAGTCGCAGTTTAGTCGAGCAGCCAGGATCTTTTACCGACTGGCTCTGAAGGTAAAATATGAAATACCTAACTTCCGAGTAGGGATGGGTTCGGTTCGGTTCGGTTCCCTATCCATTCTTTCATCGGATAACAGTTTTTTTGAGTCTGATAAGACTCTCGTTGTCTCCGGTCCCCTGCAGGCCAACGACGGCGGGGACCACTTCCCCATCTGGGGGACCTGTCAGGGCCTCCAGCAGCTGTCCGTCATCACGGCCCACAAGAACCTGCTGACCCTCACCGACACCAAGGCCGTGGCCCTGCCGCTCACTCTCACACCAGGTGTCCTTCTCCGTCCCTGTGCCCCGCTCTATTCCCTTCCCTCCGATGTCCTTCAGCAGCAGCTTTCTCTTCGCAGGGTTGGCCTGTTCATTTCTTTTGTCAAACAAAGTTTAGAGAGAGTGGACATTTCTAAAACAGGGTTCATTTCAAAAACAGTATTGAATACTACGGCGTTTCAGAAAGTATTCCTATTGTATATCATGTAACCACCAGTATCTGCGCAGTGTAATCATTTTTGCAAATTCCTTTTTCCCCATTGTGGCACAACTCAAGCTTTATACTGAACCAAGGACTATTGATATCAATTAGAAGGACGTATTTGAGTCCAAGCAGCCAGTTAGTCTTTCACCTTTACATGAATCGTTTCCATTTATTTTAAGCTACATACACTCTTTTTTTTTACAAAATCCTGTAACATTGATGGGTCCAAACACGGCATTCTTTCACTCTAATCCCACTCGAACATTTCTTAACTGTTCCCTAAACTGTGGTCCGTATTCCGACCATCCACTCGTGGTGCTACGATGCGATTACATTTCGGCGGATCCCGTGCAAATGAGCCTCCACGCGGCTCTCCCCGCCCGTTAACCCTTCTCCTGCAATCCTGCTGTCAAGAGACCAACTGTGAAGCTCTGCAGAAGTTATCACGAAATGTAACTTTTCCTCTCTTGTGTTGTGTGAACTGCTTCTCCGGACCGCGGCCGTCTTCAGCGGCTCAGACCAGCCGACTCTTTCGAAGTTTCCCCAAGGATCTGCTGCAGTCTTTGGCTGAGGAGAACATCACCTCCAACTTCCACAGCTGGAGTCTGTCTGTGCAGGTATTTTCTGATCCCGTTTTTAGAGGTGTCATAATTCTTCAAATAAATCTTGGTCGGATTATCAAACCGTATCCAAAACACCCCGCCCCTAATTTGGTAAATCATGACACTGTTTTTGGTTAATGGTTTAAAATGGCACCTTATATCAAGTCAGGGAATCTTTGAAATGCAGCTTGACACCGACCAGAAGTGCATAGATCTAGGATATTGATCTATTCAGAATAGACACATGTTTAAATCAAGAGGGTCACCAATCACAAATATTGACTTTGACAGTTAGAGGATCTAAATGGGCGGATCCTTTGCAAATGTCATGAACAGAACAGTTATATTCTACGATCATGAGTTGGAATCCCATCCACATCTGTAAAGCAAACAGGAGCTCTCAGAGGCTGTTTGTGATTCATGGGTTGTAGAATTAGCACATTCTGATGTTGCACATCGAGAATTGTACTACAGCCTCTTGCAGCTTAAGAAAAGCTTTTGTTTACAGTGAAATCAACCACATCCAGAATGGGAAGTCTAGTGCTTAAAGTACAAAACACAGGATATTAATCTCTTCAGAATACACACATGTTTAAATGAAGAGAGTCACCAATCACAAGTATTGACTTCAACAATTAGAGGGGATTTCATATTACTGAAATCCTACTTGAAAATTACCAAAAGAGCAAAGATTCCTGAATTAGAACTCTAACCAAACTGCAACCTCTATTTGTGTCGCAGTAGGTTTTGTCATGGTACTCAATGTGCTCTCGGCAGAAATGGGCGGATCCTTTGCAAATGTCATGAAACGCAAAACAGTTCTATTCTACGATCATGAGTTTGAATCCCATCCACATCTGTAAGGCAAACAGGAGCTGTCAGAGGCTGTTTGTGATTCATGGGTTATAGAATTAACACGTTTTCATGTTGCACATTGAGAATTGCAGTACAGCCTCTTGCAGCTTAAGAAAAGCTTTTGTTTACAGTGAAATCAACCACATCCAGAATAGAAAGTCTAGTGCTTAGAGTACGAAACACAGGATATTAATCTCTTCAGAATAGGCACATGATTAGATCAAGACAGGCAACAACAACAAATATTGACTTTAACAATTAGGGGGGATTTCATATTACTGAAATCCTGCTTGAAAATTACCAAAAGAGCAAAGATTCCTGAATTAGAACTCTAACCAAACTGCAACCTCTATTTGTGTCGCAGTAGGTTTTGTCATGGTACTCAATGTGCTCTCGGCAGAAATGGGCGGATCCTTTGGAAATGTCATGAAACGCAGAAGTTCTATTCTACGATCTAGGATATTGATCAATTCAGAATAGACACATGTTTAGATCAAGAGAGGCACCAACAACTATTGACTTTAACAATTAGAGGGGGGGGGGGGGGGGGGCGGATTTCATATTACTGAAATCCTGCTTGAAAATTACCAAAAGAGCAAAGATTCCTAAATTAGAACTCTAACCAAACTGCGACCTCTATTTATTTGTGTCGCAGTAGGTTTTCTCATGGTACTCAATGTGCTCCGGGCGGAGATGGGCGGATCCTTTGCAAATGGAAAATGTTGTGAAATGGTCTATTTCACAATCTAGGATATTGATTTATTCAGAATATATACATGTTTAAATGAAGAGAGTCATCAATCACAAATATTGACTTTAACAATTAGGGAGGGATTTCATATTACTGAAATCCTGCTTGAAAATTACCAAAAGAGCAAAGATTCCTGAATTAGAACTCTAACCAAACTGCAACCTCTATTTGTGTCGCAGTAGGTTTTGTCATGGTACTCAATGTGCCCTGGGCGGAAATGGGCGGATCCTTTGCAAATGTCATGAAACGCAAAACAGTTCTATTCTACGATCATGAGTTTGAATCCCATCCACATCTGTAAGGCAAACAGGAGCTGTCAGAGGCTGTTTGTGATTCATGGGTTGTAGAATTAACACATTCTGATGTTGCACATCGAGAATTGTACTACAGCCTCTTGCAGCTTAAGAAAAGCGATTGTTTACAGTGAAATCAACCACATCCAGAATAGAAAGTCTAGTGCTTAAAGTACGAAACACAGGATATTAATCTCTTCAGAATACACGCATGTTTAAATGAAGAGAGTCACCAATCACAAGCATTGACTTCAACAATTAGAGGGGATTTCATATTACTGAAATCCTGCTTGAAAATTACCAAAAGAGCAAAGATTCCTGAATTAGAACTCTAACCAAACTGCAACCTCTATTTGTGTCGCAGTAGGTTTTGTCATGGTACTCAATGTGCTCTCGGCAGAAATGGGCGGATCCTTTGGAAATGTCATGAAACGCAGAAGTTCTATTCTACGATCTAGGATATGATCTATTCAGAATAGATTTAATCAACCTCATCCATAATGGAAAGTTAACAAGGGAGAAGTACAAAGAACATGAAATGCTTGTATACACAAGGATAATACTTATATAATACTTATATGTCAATTAAAGAAACTGCTACAATGATAATTAAACATCGGCAGGTGTGGACAACTTGTGCCAACGAGAGGGTTCAAACCCATCCGTGCCATGGACGGGCCATGTGATGTCAAACTCATGACGCTCTGAAAGTAAAACATCAAAATCAATCAAGTATGTTTTTGACTCTGGTGTGGTGGTCGAGTTGTGAGGCATCGGCCTTGTAAACCAAAGTTAATGAGTTCAACACTCAACCAGCTGTTATCAAGTTGGTGCAATGTGGGATTGCTTGGATACTTGTTTTCAAAAGCTCCAAAGTTAATCTTTTCTACCTTTTGTATATCTTGTGTAATAGCGCCACACACCAATTCATTTGACCACAGTGTTGAGTGTTCTTTGTATCTATCCTTCATACAGCAGAGCAAAGTCACCTCGGCAATTTATAAAACAAATTACACACTGTCAAGTTTCTGCTTTATAACCAACAGAACTTCAGCCGAAATGCCAAGCTGAAGAAGTTTTACAAGGTCCTTTCCACTAACAGTGATGGGAAGAAAGAATTCATCTCAACCATGGAAGGTACCATTGCTCCCCTCCCCTTTCTTTTTTTTTCTTCACTAGAAAAATGAAAAAACCCAAAAGGTCAGTGCAAAAAGTGCAATAGATAGCTCGATGGCCCTATCAGCTCATCGCTCAGCTGCTGTTGTGGAGAGAAATGATCTGGGGGATTCAGACCACATTGGAAATTGCTGATATAATTGCCTTTTTTTTTTGGTTCCCTTCAGCATATCGCTACCCTTTTTATGCAGTGCAGTGGCATCCAGAGAAAAGCTCCTTTGAGTGGATAGATAAGCCGGGAATGATTCACTCCACTGCGGCTGTAGCAGTCTGCTTCTACACCGCCAGCTTCTTTGTCTCTGAAGGTAACATGCTGCAATTCTATATGCTGTTATTATCCCAGCTTATCAGATTGTGTTACTATATATATATATAAATATTGGCCTTTAGCCAAAAAGATCTGATTAGTTTGGTACATGACTCCTCATGCAAAACAATAACTATTTATAATCATAACGATGGCTTAATTATTGAATAAGTTATTGCTTTTACATTTGAATATCTTTTTTTTCTGACCCCTGCAAATGCTCTTATCATTTCATGTGTTAATTGTAAAAATGTACATATTTTCTGTGTTGTTAACCACCATAACTCTGTGGTCTCTCTCACAGTTGTTGACTGTGTCATACCAATGAGCAAGTTATTACTAACATGCAACACAGCACTAGTCCTTATTTTATCATTTAAATATTACAAATAATTACAGAGATATATTAACAAATAAGAATCGCCAATCAGAAGACTTGTAAGAAAAGTTTATTCTTTTCCCCCTCCCCTCTTTCCTCCTCTCAGCCATGAAGAACCAGCACAATTTCTGCACCGCCGCGGAGGAGGAGAAAGCTCTCATCTATAACTTCTCTCCCATCTACAAGGGCCTTGACGCCATCTTTGTGCAGAACTATTACTTTGACTGATCGACGGCAGTGAAGCTGGCTCAGCGCAGTCAGTGTATCATTAGTGGAACAAGTTATAAAACAAACATCAAATCAGTGGTTGAATAAAAAGGCATAATATGAATTATAAAGTCTAATACAAAGCCAGATGTCGATATGTTTTTGTTTATCCAAATCACCTTGAACTAGATCAAGGTTAGTTCACAAATTTGAAAATGAACTAGTTCAGTTCATAGTTCAAACATGTTTTAACTAAGTTCACAGTTCCAAAAAAATGAACTAGTTCTTTTTTTCATAAATTGCTGCAAACTATTCTTTTTCAAAATGATTGCCACAGCCCCTATAGAACCACAGACAGCAGTTAATTTATTAGTTTTAACACTGAAGCTATGCATCAGATTTAATCTTCATATCCAATTTAGAATCCTTACCCAACCAGGGTTTAATTGGCATTGAGGGGACCGCATTTCCTCATTGTTGCTTTAATGCTGTGTTGCTGTCCGTTCACTCCACACTAGTTAATGGGGTTTGGTTCGAGGATCTGTCTTGACTGTTTGGGGGTTTATTTGCTTGCACATACCTTTGAAAGGCAGGCCGGGTGCTTTAGTTTAATGTGCCGTTTCGCGTTTGCTGTCGATGTCACTGAAGTGCGGATTTTCTTTTTGAAAGCCGCGGGGAAAGTTTGCAATTATAAAAACTCATTTATATTATTATACGCTGCCTCTTTGCTACACGCTGCTGTCGCTGTTTCTTTTTTTTATTTTGTTCCTTTTTTTTCTCCTTTTTTTTTATGACGCATGCGTGTTGCGACACTGGTGGCTGGTGTTGCCAGATTGAGTGTTGTTTCCGCTACATATTAAGGCGCGTTTACGGTGCGTTGTTCGCCTGGAAGGTCTGTAGAAATCTGGCACCCTATTAAAAAGAACTATCGTTCATTAAACGTGTTCAGGCACAACACTGCAAATATCCAATTGTAAGGGCATCCTTTAACATTAAAAAACACTTAAGTTGACTCTCTCAAATAAGTAGTTGCCGACCTCAATAATGTTGTTTGATAAATTTATTCGGTTTTTATCCCAGTAAAACAATTTCTCCAGACAATGTAACTAAGTATAACTAACATCGTTATTTTCCTCTCCTTTCTTAACGTATTATTGTTATCTTACATATGCAGAATTCGGTGCCTGCAAAAGAAAAAGGAAAGATTCAAGAGTTCATAGATGTTACTCATCTCAAACCTCTTTAAATACGTCATTGAGAGTCTCGAAAATGTGTTTTTATGACCTTTAATTAAGGACTTTTCAGTGACTGCAGGAAGGAGGCGTGGTGGCCAAGTGGTAAGGCGTTGGTCTCGTAAACCAAAGATCATGGGTTCAATTCCCATCCATGCCTTATGGAGGAATCGTTATGCTCCATGACAAATATAGGCATATCAGAAAGTTTGGCACTAATATCAGCTGTTTCCACCGAATCCAAAATGTAGGATTATGAATCATCATAGTACTTATCCACAGCACAGTGACAGCTCACAAACAATGCCAACTTAACAGCAGAAGTAAGCACCTAAAGAGCGAGGCTCGTGTCATCTCTGCTGACAGGAAAGGGCTGAGTCTTATTGTAGCTAGGTGACTAGATAATAAGAAGTTTGTGTGTGTGTGTGTGTGTGTGTGTGTGTGTTTGTGCGCGCGTGTTTCACAGTCCAGCTTGCAACTGTGTGACGGTCACACACTGAACTTTTGTGCGTGTTAACATGGAGGAACAGAAGAAGAAGAAGATTCTGTGTGTGGGTCTGGTGTGTCTTGACATCATCAACGTGGTCGACAAATACCCAGAAGAAGATACTGACAGCAGGTAGGTTAGCACACAGGCTAACGCTAGTCACAACAGTAGGTTAGCACAATGGCCACAACAGTAGGTTAGCACACAGGCTAACGCTAGTGACGACAATAGGTTAGCACACAGGCTAATGCTAGTGATAACAGTAGGTTAGCACACAGGCTAACGCTAGTGACAACAGTAGGTTAGCACACAGGCTAACGCTAGTGACAACAGTAGGTTAGCACACAGGCTAACGCTAGTGACGACAATAGGTTAGCACATAGGCTAATGCTAGTGATAACAGTAGGTTAGCACACAGGCTAACGCACTACCCGGTAGCAGGTTATGCTCGAGTAACCAATCACAACTCAGTCCTGCAGATTTGCGGCATCACCATACCGTCACTTTTCTCCACCTACTTTTAATTACACTGTACCTAAAGTGAAGATGTGTTCGCACACGTTACGTAAAAGTAATTATAATGATAATATTACAGTAGTAGCCCTACGTAGACCTGTAGCAGCAAACAACATAAATAATGTACAAAATGAAAATAAGTAAAGTTCCACTTATTTTATTCTTTTTGTTTAAGATACAAATACACAATAGCAATAAAAACCTTACTGAAGTACAAATAAGACCAAATGTGCGCCGTTGTTTGATAGTGCATAGTATAGGTGTTTCAATGTGGTAAGAGTTGGCACTGACTGGTCCTCTTTAGTGCATATTGTCCTCCAGGAATAAAATCATATCCCAGCATGCACCTCTGCAGAGTGGCGATCTTTCGTACTGATCCTCGATGTTTCAGCACCGATCATTTCGTCCATGGTATCGATCGTTCACGTTCATGACGTCACCCCTGTGCAGGTGTCTGTCTCAGCGCTGGCAGCGAGGAGGAAACGCTTCAAACTCGTGCACGGTGCTGTCGCTGCTCGGAGCGCCGAGCGCCTTCCTGGGCTCTCTGTCTCCTGGACCTGTGGCCGAGTGAGTGCTGATGCATAAATCCATACCTCCATCGATATGATATCTATTCCTTAGTGATGTTCAGGAAGGTCTGACGTCTCAGAGATCACATTTAGGTTTAGGAAACATCAGAAACTCCAAAGGCCCTTGTTTCTTGTCTCCTTCCTATTTGTCCTTTGGTTCTCTTTCCTCCTTGATGTTTCCTCCTCTTTACTCCTCCGTTTTACTTTTCTTCTCTTAATTTGTTTTCAATTGCATTCTTTTCTGTAATCTTTTCATTGTTCTTGTCTTCTTTCTCTCCTGTTATTTCCACGTCTTATTTGTCCATAGAGACTCTCGATGAGAAGGAACCTAATCAGTGTAAACAGTAAACAGTTTCCTGCCAGTAGTTTTATTTTGAAGGACAGAAAAGATGTAAACATTGTTCATATTTTCGTTGTTGGATATGTGAAACACTTTACTGTCTGTAGTTTTATTTTGGAGGATTTTCAGAAGTTCCACATCGATTTGACTCTGGTGTCCAAGCACGCTCAGTGCGCCGTTCCAGCTTCCGTGGTCGTCAGCAACATCAGCACAGGAAGCCGCACCATCCTGCACATGAGCAGGTGTGCACAGGTGTTTGTGAGTGTGTGTGTGTCTCACTAACTGCTATTTATTTCAGGAGCGTCGTCACAGAGCAGCTCTCCCGTTCCACCAATGAGTGGCCGGGGACGGGTTTCAGCGTCCATCAGCGGTTTTATTTAGGAGGTCAGAGCTGACACAAAGTGGTTTCCTGTGTCTCTTGTCAGTTTCATCGTGGCCGACTTCTCGCGGTGCGCAGTCGACGCCACGGCGCTGGTCTGGCAGACGGAGGGTCAAACCCCGTCTGCGTGTTGCGTCGTTTGTCCGCCCAGCGGCTCTCGAACCGTCGTGCTCTACGATACGTAAGGAAACGCGGCGCCGCGCGGCGTCCACTGAGCACCTCAGCAACGCGGAGAACCTCGTTTTGATTGACCGGCAGGAGCCGACTAGAGTCGGAAGGGCAGCTGGTTTACAGCTGAATATACTCACTGCAGATTTTTATAGTAATTATGTCATGTGACTAATATTAATATAGCTTTTGAGTTTCTCCTCATTTGCTAAATTTGTGCGTAAAGTTCTGCAAAATCTACTCCTATCTAAGTTTTCTGTTTTCCACTCATTCCAGACATTAGTGACTCTGGTGAGTCTTGTTTTGTCACCATAGAAACTGCTCCACCCGTCTGGTGCTGCCTGTAGTTAAAACAAGCGTGCTGAGGTGTTTAGTGAACGCTGTTTTACCCGCCTGGAGGAAGCATGACCTCCTGTTTCTGATCCTGGTCCTGATCCTGGTCCTGATCTTGGTCCTGATCTTGGTCCTGATCTTCTGATCTTGGGGTAATGGCTCACTGCAGAGCGAGAAGTTTAGGTCCTGAATGGATTCAGCAATCGGATCGAGCGGTGACAACTTTATATTGTATATTTATATAATTTAATATTAATATTTATTATAATTCAAATATGTATTTTAGACATTTTTTTATTTTTTATTTTAGACATAGTTTGATTGCAGCTCGCGGCCGTTTCGTTTTTCGGGGATTAATCTCGCCGCATCAATCGCATACATTAACCCGTTAATGTTGACAGCCGTAGTATTTAGATTGGATTAAAATATATGCATATACATTTTATATATATATATATGTATATGAGATGCATTGATGCCTTCACTCGGCTTTCTCCATTTAAATGTTTAGTTCAGGAAGCAGGAAAGAGTACCCTTATATATCTATTAAATACACACATATATATATATATACACCTGTCTCTGCAGTGGTTTTAATTCATGCTTAATTCATTGTCATTGATTCATTTAAAATCTCTGTTTTAACGACCATGTTCGCTGTGAAATATGGAAAATTGTTCTGTAATTAAAGCGGTTTTGTGAGGTGAGGAGTTTCCTTCCAAAACAATCAAATCTAAATGACGATAATAGCGATAATAAAATGCCCTTAATGGCTTCTGTAGATGAGGAAAGGTCTGATTTTGCCTTTCCAAGAGACTTTGGAAGGGAACTCTTTGCACTTCAATCCTGTGAATGTAAATAAAATCACACTTTATTGTGTTTTATGGTGACAGCTTTTCATATCCAGAAACACAAAAGCTCCGATCTTTGAACTATAATTGAACTAATAAATCAATTTGAGCTCTTTTAACTGTTTTAATTCCTATAGTTGTTAAAGATGCTGTGTGGAATGTCGTCTATGGTCTAATAAAGTGAAGGTGTTGTCTTCATGTGAAACGTGACCTCTGACCTCACTGTCCGTCAGCGACCTTCCTGAAGTCACAGCGGAGGATTTCTCCAAAGTTGATCTGCAGCAGTTCAAGTGGATCCACTGGGAGGTGAGCGGGAGCACCGGAGACAGATCGACCCCCACTCCTCCTAAAAGCAGCGGGAGATTTACTGCTTTATCGGTTTGTTTTCAAACTCCCGCAGGCCCGTAACGCCGAGGAGCAGGTGAAGATGATCCAGCGGGTTGTGGCGTTCAACGCCGCGTTGCCGCGGCAGCAGCAGAGAATCACCGTCTCTGTGGAGATAGAGAAGACCAGAGAGCCGCTGTATCAGCTGTTTCCTCACGGCGACGTGGTGCGAGTCTTCTGAGGGGACGTCCGTTAAACGGGAAGTCCGTGACTCGTCTCGCGTGTTAACGCCGCTCTCGTCGTTCCAGGTGTTCGTCAGCAAAGACGTGGCCCGACACTTCGGCTTCCTGTCGGCGGCGGCTGCTCTGAAAGGACTCTGTGGTCGGCTGAAACCGGGGTGAGCGGGAGGATCGGATCCACGGGACTCCTTCGAGGACACGATTGTGTCTCTAGCCCAGTTTAAGGCAGACGTCATGTGACAGATCTTCTTTATACAGTTCTTTTGTGCATCCTCGGCTAAGAGATGAGGTCAAAGGTCAGCAGTCAGAACAGTCGAGGAGCGCGAACAGTTTAAATCCGAAGGGTCAGAGCTGTCTCTCTGACCTGTCTTTCCTCTCTGACCCGTCTCTCTCAGGTCTGTCTTTTTGACCTGTCTCTCCCCTCTGACCTGTCTCCCTCTCAGGGCTGTCCTGGTGTGTGCCTGGGCGGAAGAAGGAGCCGATGCTTTGGGTCCAGACGGTTCCGTTGTTCATTCGGACGCATTTCCTCCTGAAACTGTGGTCGACACTCTCGGAGCCGGAGACACTTTCAACTCTGCCGTCATCTACACGCTGTCCAACGGTGAGACGTTAGGACAAAAGAGCACTTGTAGGGATTTTATTTTGAAAGAAAAGCAAGGACCCTTCACTTCCAGGTCGAACGGCAGGGATTTTATTCTCCGCACGTGGGTCAGCGAGGTCGATCAAATGTCCCATTAACCAATTGTAATTAACGAGATAATTGATCTTGGTTCCTCAAAGGCTGATTCGCTCTCAAACTGTCTCGTTAATTCATCAGCGTGTGTGCACCTACTTTAGAAGGCGGAAGAGTCGATTAACGATTTTCGGGCAAAAAAACTCTGTATTTTCTGTATTTTGGTCTAAATAAATACCTTTTCCCCCCCATAGGTGGAAGTTTGCAGGATGCGGTGACCTTTGGCTGCCGAGTCGCTGGTAGGAAGTGCGGTTTCCACGGATACGATGGCATTGAAAAATACTTTGGCAACTCACTGAAGACCTCCACATAGTGAAGGATTCAAAGGACTGTGATGAAAGTATGAGGTTGATAATGACGGGTTAAAATGAAATAAAACAAACACACTGATTCCATTCAGCAGTGAAATTACAACATATTTTACTTATATTTAATTGAGCATGAAGACGTAATGTGTTGTGGAATAATCTCGCCAAAATGATCTGCTACATGAATCCGTCTGAAACGCAGAAAAAAGCTTTAATTTGCAGTACAAAGAAAGAGGATGCCGCTCAAACTGTAGAAAAAAAGCTACATCTGAGGTCATATACACTCTGCATTACTTCTGTTCTTAGCTTTTCAAAATAAAAGCCTTAGAGACATGGGCTGCATTGCTGCTTATGAGCACAGTCCCAGACAACTGCAAAGTATCTGAAAGCAGCTCCCTGCAAAGGTGGAAGAACTTCCCTTGTTAAACTGTGAAGACGTCTTTAGCTCAGCGGTGGTTATATTTGCTGACTGTGTAAATGATGGTTGTTAAGCTGTGAAGACGGTGATCTGGTTGTCTAGTCGACAGTGGTACCACTTCAAAGCTGTTTAAAGTAAAGTAGTTACTTTAACTGATATAACAATAGATGAATATTCTACAACTAGTAATAATAAATACAATAAAATATCAATGATACCATAAGTGATCTTAGGCTGTTTACTATTAACAAGCTGCTAATAAAGTGTTGATGAACTGTTCACTCTGGGATGCAGTGACTTAAATCATTTCATAGCTTTTTTTTCTACCTAATGAGAATAAAATGTGTTGATCCCAATAAACATGAAGCTGCTCTACTTGTCTTGATTTATTCCCGCAGTAAATATTAGAAATATAAGTCTATGGTCTCAATCTCTGTTAGTCAATACAACATGATCATCATTTAGTAAATGTCTGACAACTTGTACAAAAAAGCATTGAGAGTTATATTTCATTTTTATTTGTTGTTAATACAAACAGGGCGGCATATTTGAGCTGTTATAAGGGAGCCAACGCGTTGGCGTTCTGACCTTTTTATTGTGTCAAAGAAAATACTGTCTAAATGTACGTCCTCAGGTCAACGACTTCACACACATATCTCACAGAATACGACTCATCGCTGCAGATTAAACTACTCAACGGTGTGCAAAGGCGTTGAAAACCTCTCCAGCAGTACAATTATCTGTTAACCCAGAAACATCATTCATTATATTGTTGAAAAACACAGACAAGGAACATTTCACCACGAGATGAACACTTTCAGTTTCAAGTACAATACTTACATACTTTTACAACTGGGGTTTAAAATGCAGGACTTCAAAGTGTTATGGAGTATTTTCACATTGTTTTGCAATCGTACTTTTTACTCCAGAAAGGGGACTTGAACACTTCTTCACCCGCTGCTGGTTTCACTGATCTACACGGTTGCAGGTAACAGAGCCGTGCACAAGAAGTAGAGAAGACGGTTAGTGACATGGAGGTAAACAGTGTTTGTATTTTGATATATATATATATTCTTCATGTGTATGTTTACACTGTGATGGTTTATGGTTCTGTCTGATTGCTACCTGTGATCATTTCTCTCAGTCCTTTGCTGAAGTGAAGATTTGCTCCGATCAAGATGAAACCCTGCGGAGGTCAACACAGCTGCAGTCAACACCGGGAAACAAATCACAACTGGTTCCAATGTTTACTGAGGGAATAAATCAAGAGGGAGGTAGTCCTTTTCTCATAGTCTTCTACCAGAGGAGTCGCCCCCTGGTGGTCACTACAGAGGATGTAAGTTGTCTAAACACTTCTGCTCACTGGTTGCTCAAAAACAACATGGCGACTGCTTAAATCCAAGATGGCGAGAGCCAAAATGGTGAACTAGAGGGTTTTGTTACCCATGGTACCATTATGTTAACACGTAAGGGGCGGAGCTTATGACCTATACTGCAGCCAGCCAGAAGGGTGTGTGGGGGGGGGCGACCGCAGAGTCTATGTCGACACTCAAGGGCCTGAACGTGTATAGATTAGATGTTTAAACAGACTCACGTTGTGGTATTCAACTACTTCCTCAATGAAATCCACCCCATCAGCCAGGGGGATCCGAACCCCTCTCTTTGTCCAGTCTGAACACACACACACACACACACACACACACACACACACACACACACACACACACACACACACACACAGACACAGACACACAGACACACACACACACACACACACACACACACAGGGTTATTCAATTTAACAATGCAGTCACCATGAGCTATTGTTTCACCGCTTAGATTCTTACTGTTGATCAATGGAACCACAGACATCTGCAGCATGGTCTTCAGAGGAGCCTGCAGAGGAATCAGCTGACAGACGGACACACGGGGGACTTGAACATTTTACCGCACATTTTAAAACTATTTATTTAACCGTGAAGTTGTAACTCACTGCCAGAGATTCCAGCGCCGACTGGTTGGAGAAGATTTTAAATCTAAAAGAAGAGTGTGGGCTCAGTCATTTACTGTTATTGAGAGGAGCTCATGACACCACAGAGAGGCGACCTTGAACTCAACACAAAGAGGTCAAATCTATCTAAACAACCAAAAAGACTCAAGTCGTTTTGAGCCTCTGTGTTTGTGTGTACCTGCGGAGGTCAGCATGGATGGCCAGACGTTTTCCCTTTATCGAAACTTTAGCGTGAAACTTAGTTTCCTGCAAGAGGGAAAGAAGCGTAAGTGAACAATTAATAAAAGAGGTTTGCCGTAATTGAATTTATTGTGCGTGTCTCTGTGTGCGTTCGTACCATGGTCATGCTGCTCAGCTGGACCGGAGGCTGATCCGGAGGCAGCACCATCACCTTGACGATGGCTGTCATGACAACAGTAGCCCCTGACGTCTTGATGGAGGTTTTCGGAGGCGAGTTAACGGCGATCTCCAGAGACATCGGAGCGTCCGCCAGAGCCGGGTTCTGAGGAGGACACGGATGTGAGGTAAAGCAGTGAGACTCTACTGTCTCTCTAACGGGGGCCTCGGTGTCTCTACTCTCCCCGGCTGTGTTCCGGGTGTCTTTCTGCTCACCAGCATCAGGATGGATCCAAAGTAGGTGGTCTTCAACAACATCTCCAGATCTTTGGGCATCTGAAGAACGACAACAACAGAAGCCCTGAAGTCAGACCGGATCCGACGGGTTCTCGGCAGTGAATCTTAGGGCGAGTTTGGGGGCGGGGGGTGGTGTTGTGGTTATGTGGAACATTCGGGGGGTTGGTAGTGGTTCGGTGGGTCTGCGGTTTGACCTTCTCGTTGGAGATGTGCATCTGGAAGACTCCCGCTTTGTAGTAAGAATACAAGCCGCTGTCGAAGAAGTACTCGGACAGCGCGAGGTAGACCATGCGGTCATACTCCCTGATGACCGGGTCCACGGCGTAGTTCACCAGCGTGCTGTTTGGGTCTGACAGGTCGAAGAACATTCCCTGCGCAGAGGACACAAGCGTCAACCTCCTCTCACCACAACAGAAGACGACGGGACGTGTCGTCAGAGGAGGCGTCTGACCCGGAAATTCATGTCGAGGCTCCTGGACGTCACTATCGGGTCGTCGACCAGGGAGTAATCAATACCGATGTACTGATCGACCTCTGTCCTCACGGGGATCGTCTCCAACATCGAGTTCACGTGGACCAGAGCAGCGTGATTCAGAGCGGGACAGATCTAAGGCGCCAATGGGAGGAGAGACAGGTCAGAGTGAACAGGTAGAGGGAGAGATAGGCGAGAGACAGACAGGACAGAAAGATCAGAAGGATAAACGAGTCAGAGACAGTGACCAGAGACGGGTCAGCGACAGACAGACTGGTGTGAAAGAGAGACAGGTGACAGGTGGGGGACAGACCAGTGAGAGACACACCTGTTTGTTGAGGAGGAATCGCATGCCCGTTGTCAGAAAGGTGGCCAGGAAGTCGTAGACTCTCCTGTAAGACAGAAGGTGTTGACAGACAGCTGTTGTTGCTGATATTGTGTCCACATGACTTGTGACGTAATCATTTTTCATTAACGATTACTGATCCTTATCAATAGTACATAGCATAGTCATTTTGTATCAAAACCATCCTCCCAGTGACAGTAGTTGCAGTATCGGGGTGTTTTACCCCAACGTTCCGCTGAACTTTGCCCTCATTTTGGAGATCTTGGCATCGCAGGTGATGTTATTGATCTTCAGTCGGCCCTCGTCGTCCCTGATCAGACTCACAGCCGTGTTGATGTTCACTCCGTCGGCCGACGCGCTGATGTTTCCTGTGTCGTAACTGAGCAACAGAGAGACGTATCAGCATCGAGGAGGACCGCTTCCTGTGTCCACCATCATTGTCCTACGTTAGTAGGAAAAGTCCTTGGTGGAGTCCAATGAAAGTGCTTCTATAGAACCAGGAACCATAAAGGTTGTGTTAAAGTTCTGTAAAAGAACAACGTCAATGTGTTCTATAGGAGAATTATTGGTTGTATTTAAGTTCTGTGGAAGCATACTAACAATAAAGTTATGAAACTCGTGTCGTTCCGTTGGGGAACCATCGGAGTCGTGTGGGTGTCGGTGTCTTCTGCAGCAGAACTTACAAGAACCAGTAGAGGATCTGTCGGTGGAAGCTCAGCGTGATGGACGAGTTCTGGACGTCGAACAGCAGGCCGACGTCGGGGATGAACTGCAGCTCAGCCGTCAGATTCAACTTGGTGATCTTCACGCTGACGAAACGCGCCAGAAACGGAAGGTGTCAACGCACATGTTCACGGGACCGAGGCTTAACTTTAAACACAACGTAGCGCCTGTACTTAGTGATGGTGTACTGGAAGCGGCCCTCTGTGCCCTTCATCTCCGGCATCGTGATGTTGCTGAGCTCTTCTTCCACAAACTTCTGAGTCTCAAACTTCACTGGAGACACAAACGTACAGATACTTCAGCCACAAGGCGCAGTACTGGAGGTATTGCAGGATGAGCTGCTGTTTCAGTGTTTAACACTGGATCATAACTCACTCTGAATATGCGTTTCAATCTAGATTACAGCTTAGATTGATATGAATTTAAAATTAAGTTTATATTTATCTGTTACATAAGTGTTGCTCCTTCTAGAATCTAGAATTTTTAGAATATTACAAGGGTGGTATAACAGTCTAAAAATATCCACTCATTTACACATATTTAGGCCTTTGTCAGTGATTCTGATTTTGCAGCCAGCGGGTTCATTGGCGGCCATGATGGATGACACCAGGAGGAAGAGAAGGGACGATAGAAGGACGGTCATCCTGGGCAGGAACATCTCAACCTGAAGAAGAATGAGAAGAAGAAGAACTGCTGGATTCAGCGGGTTGTGGGTGTGTCCAGTTGGTCCGAGCTTCAAGCTTCTACAGCTTCTAGCTTCTATAACTTCTAGCTTCTATAACTTCTCGGTTCTATAACTTCTAGCTTTTAGCTTCTATAGCTTTTAGCTTTTATAACTTCTCGGTTCTATAACTTCTAGCTTTTAGCTTCTATAACTTCTAGCTTCTAACTTCTAGGTCATTGTCCACAGACAAACGGTCAAGCTGTGAGAAGACAAACTATCCACAAACACAACTTTTCCAAGACAAACTGTCCTCGGCTGTAAAGGAGATGCCGGTGAGATGAGGTCAAAGGTCAGAATGAGCAGGCCGATCTGAGGCGTTTGGCCTTCCTCACAGCTGAACATGTTCTAGGACTGTGTTGTCAACAGAACCACAACTGAACTCGAACTGGAGTTACCTCGGTTTCACAACATCCCCCTCTTATTTCCCCTTTCTCCCCTTTATCTCCCCCTCATCTCCCCTCATCTCCCCTACTCTCCCCATAATTCCCCGCCTCTTTTCTTCCAGCAGCTTTAGGACGGGGCTTACTGTGACTGACAGGTCACTACCGTGACGTGTCGGGTTTCTCTTTGTCACTCAGTTGTCACTTGTTGTAAATAAACAAACTGACTACGTCCAGTTATTGTGTGCAGTCATTGACTACGATCCCATGGTGATTGTTAGAGTAAAGGTTTTCTCATTAAATATCATTTAAAAATGGGGACGTGGTCCTAAAATCCACTCTGTGTAAAAACTGTGTTTTTGGCTTGTGGTGAATTATATTAAATCTCATTGGTTCAGTTTAAGTTTAAAAAAAAAATAACGTAGCAACCAGGAGAATCTCTTATCACAGTGACCTTTATGTCAACAGCAGAAACGCAGAGTTTATGCTACAGGGGGTCCCTTGGTTTTATTTTACTGCAACCCTCAGATGTTGAAGTGATGTAATGTTATGAAACAGGCTAAAGGATAAAATGTATGCAACACGGTTTAAATAGATTCCCTCAGGGAGACTTTCCAAACAAAGTTCATGAGGAAAACTGATTTCTGTGGGAATAAAACAAAGATGAAGATGGAAATATAACGGACCACATGTCTCTAAAAAATAAACATACACACCCACTTTAATTATCTGGAACTAAGCTTCAAATAGCCTTTGAACAGAAAGTCCTCACACAGGAACACGCACACACACACAAGCACACACTCAGTCTGTAATCTGTGTGTTTAATTACAGCTCAGGGCTGACAGCCAATCACCATCCAGCTACTGTGTCATCCACATCTGGACATCTGCTACGAGCCAACCTTTCATTAAATGACCTCATACATCAAACTGCAATGTGATTTAATATGGAAGGTATAAAATAAACAACAGTCGTACTTAGTAACTTAATAAAGTACTATAAATCAGCTCCACCATATACAGAACTAAAGTACTGCAATACAACTCCTAAATACTATTCTACTCAAACTAAGGTACTGTTATAAAACACTTAAGCTCTGCTGAAGAGAAAAGTACTGCTAATCAACCCTGAACGGTAGTGTTATACCAGACCATATTACATTAAAGTATTATTTTACAACAGTGATGTACTCCTATACAGACTAAAGTACTCCTTATCAGCAGTAAAGTACTGCTGTACAAGACTACGTACTCCTAATCAGCAGTGAGGTACTAATACAAAACAGTAACGCCCAGATAATGCTACATTTTAAATGAAGGATTTTGTTTTTTATTCAGCTGATCGTCTGAGAGATTCTTCTAATGACGACACGCAGACGGTCATGAAGTATCAAATGCTAATGAAAATATGAACTCTGACATAAATGTTTACCCCTCCAGAGAATATCTTTATCTCTGACATCCATCCAGAATGGAAGTCCATGTATCCTCTCAGAGATCCTTGGAAAAGGTCTCCTCCCTTCAGCACCGATGGGATCCGGTGATAGTTGCTAACATATTAGCTTAGCTCTGATGGCGAGCCATAAAATCGCATTTGTAAAGAGAACATGGTTCCAAAACTCAAGATTTAAAGAGCAAACATGTGGAATCGACAACATCGATTTGGTATCATACAATTTGGCAAATTTTCACAAAACCAGCAACTACAGACACACATAATCCTGAAGGCCGAAATAAAAACCCTAGCTTCCAGCTCTGCAGAGTGACACCGATGCTTCATGTGTTTAAACCTGCATTCTCTGTAGTGACCACCAGGTGGCGACTCATCTGGTCCCATAGGAGTCTATGAGAAAATGACTGTACTTCTCTCTTGATTTATTCCCTCAGTGAACTTTGTAAACATGAGTTCATGATCTCAATCTCTAATTCCAAGTATTCTTAAATACAGCATGATGTTCTTTAAGTAAATAATGGTCCATTTAGAGATAAAACAGACCGTAAAACAGAGGTTGCTTGAGAACAGGGCATACTGTGATTGAAAGGACGTATGCAACGTCTCTGTGTCGCTCCTCTGCATTCTGAATATGGTATATGGAATATGGCATTCTGAACTTCAGGTTACCGGGTGTATAAAATTCAAGCTATTCAAGATGATCACACACGCTGTACACATTTAAAAGATACAGCATTTATAACTTGAATTAACAGGTACAGCATTTATCACTTCAAATAAGATAACAGTAGATAATACCTCATCACACCTATAAATAACAATGTAACCTGCAGCCTATTCTTTATGTCGCCACCAAATTAGCATGTTAGCATCTATCAGATAGCCGACCACATTATTTTTTACCTCCTTCATTTTTTCCCATGCTGATCCACTGACACACAGAATCAACTCGACGGTTCAGCTTCCGTACTCACCTGACCATGGTGAGAGTGCCTCTCACTGACTGTCTCTATGCCTGTCTGTCTCTCTGTCTCTGTCTGCCTGTCTGTCTCTGTGTCTGGTTCAAATACCAGCTGTAAGTGTTTGAATGATGAAACTCACAGATAGCAGACCGGAGGCGGAGCTTCTGTCGGTTAGCTGATGTCTTCTCCTTCTTCTGTCTTTGTTGACACTGACTGTCCTCTCCCTGTGGAATGCTTTATCCCAGGGGACTGACTCCTCCTCCTCTTCCTCCTCCTCCTCCTCCTCCTCTTCCTTCTCTTCCTCCCCCTCGTCCTCGTCCTCCTCCCCCTGCTCCTCCACCCTCTCTTGTGGGAGACAGAGTGTATTTCACTAGTGAAGTTAAGATTCAGACAATGTAAGTGTGTAAAAGGGTAAATTCCAGCCATTACTGTAACTTTCACACATTTAACAAAAAAGGGGTCGTTGTGTTGATGACAATATAGTATTAATAATAAAAATACTATTTATATTGCTGTTGACCTCATTGTGTCACTGAGATGTTTCCAGGAAATCTGGTTTTCAAGGGTCAGTGCCAGAGTGTACTTTGTGTGTGTGTGTGTGTGTGCGTGTGTGTGTGTGTGTGTGTGTGTGTGTGTGTGCGTGCGTGCGCATGTGTGGGACAGTGTGTTATTTCTCCACAAAATAAGCAGCAAACGCCTACCTACACACACACACACACACACACACACACACATAGACACACTCCCTTATGAAGTTCATGAGATGCAGAAACACTCTTGGAGGTGAAAGACTCAAAGTGACGAAAGATTACTTCACGATTAATTCACATTACAAACACGTCCAAATTGAGCTCTTCAACACAACGCATTAAGTGTAAATAAACTCAATAACGTTCCTCTAATCGCTGACATTTGCATTGAACTGTGCACTGTTAAAGAAAGAGGAAAAATAAGCCTCTGATTGATTCAACCTCCCGTGGGAGTGGAGCAAACATCAGACTACGTGAGGTAGAAGGTGCAAGGTTCAGAAGGTACTAAACACATAGTACTAGTACTTAGTACAACAACACACAACCGTGTTGTGAGTACAAATGCCAATGGGAGTATGAACATGAAAAGAGAAATTTAAGGAAGATCCAGTAGTGTGTGCAGGATGTGTAAGCAGTGTGAGGTCATGAAGGGAGGAAGATGAGTCTGCATGACTGATGGACTCGGCCGGAATGAATCTGTTGTGGGTGGAGCTGTTGTAGGTCCCTGCAGATGAGCGGAGGAGGTGGCCGAGGTCCAGAGTTACATTTTGGCAAAGCCATCGGGTATTATTTCACTTAATGTGAAATCAATATTTTATTTTGAAACATCCCAGTTATCGGTGATATAGTGCCGCACCCCTAATGTGGAAATAAATATAATCAGTTCTAGATTATTTATTAATTTGTATTCATTATTATTATTATTATTATTATTATTATTATTATTATTATTATTATTATTATTATCATTATAATATTGGGTAGCATTGTTTAGGATCAATGAGAAGACTAGATAAGAGTTAGTTTTTAAGTTAGTTTTTATATTTCCGTCTTTTAGAGTTTTGACAGTTTAGTTTATAAAGGTAGATTTGTGTCTTTATTATGCCTAATTTAAAAAACTGTTTGCATAATAAAGAGTAGAATAGTAGTTTCACCTCCACGTCGGTGGGTGGCGGTGCTGCGTCTTAACGCTGTTCATCGGCCGCCAATAAAACGTAGAAGAAGAACTTGAACCGGAAACACACCAGTCTCACCTCCTGTTTCCGTCAACACACGTGTGTGCGTGTGTGTCTGTGGAAAGAAAACAGCAAAAACAGCTTATCTGTTTTAGAACCGGTGAAGAGCGCCGAGCCGGTACCGAAAAGAAGTCCGCCATGTTGGAGCAGCTGGGCCTCATCGGCACCCTGCGGGACGAGGACGAGAGTCCGGAAGAACCCGATACCGAGTCCGACCAGGAGGTGAGCAGGGCCGAGACACGAACCCCGCCAGGCGGGCCGAGGCGAACCAGAGCCCGGCTGGAGAGCAACGCATTATCCGCTGACTGATAATCATAATAATAATAATCTTCAGTCGTCTCTAAACGAACACGTGACAACTGTTTTCTTTACAGAAATAAAATGTGTTAAGTTGACAGTCAAACCGGTTTTATACATGTACACTTAAATCTGCGGTTGAGACGTTTTACCGGATCGTTTTAAAGATTTGAGTTAAAGCTAATTAAATGATTATAAACGTACCATTGGGATCTTAATAGTTAATAGTTAGCACGGCAATGTGAAGGGATCATTTACATTAACATTATTATAAACTGCAATGCATTCGTTCCATGTATTTAGTTACAATTATATGCACAGGTTTGGGGGTGGTGGTTTTTTTTAAATAAATGTTAAAACGTGTACCTACGTTTTGTGTATTGATGCAACGTTAAATGTGTTTTTGGTTTTGTGTGTTTTTCAGGACCAGCCAATCGTCCTGAACAGGAAAAAGAAGTTGGGGATTCGCGGCGTGCAGGACTTCAATGCTGACTTTGTGTTTGGGGAGAGTGACGCGCCGAGCCGCGGGGAGGACTGGGCCATGCAGGACGTCATGAAGCAGCTCAAGATCAAGGTAGAACCCTGGGAGAACACGCTTATACACACGCAGACCGTTCATTGATCACATCCCATTTCTTTAAAGAGTAGTGTCATGTTCTTCCATCAGTGGGGGTTTAGTCTTTAACCCAATGCTCTTCTGCGCGGTTTTGGTCCTCCACCGTTCTCCAATCATGTTCTTTGTGTGCAGAGAACCGCGACCACGCTCGACCAGAAGATAGAGAAAATCCGTAAGAAGAGGAAGGCCGAGGTGAGTCCACCGTCAGGTTCTCCTTTCGGCTCCCGGGGCTCCGCCTGAGGACCCGACGGTAAAGTCTGTTTTGATCTTCAGGAGAAATCTGTTGAGGTTGACGCCGATGAAGGAAAGAACCAGAAGGAAGAGGAGGATGAGGACGTAAAGCCGGCTGAGGGAGAGGCCGGTGATGATGATGATGATGTGGTGATGAAGACGAGGATGAGGGGGAAGGTGGTGACGACGAAGATGAATTTGATTCGAGTGACGAGGTGATTCTGACCAAATCAGGTGAGTCCAGCAAAGGCCTTTATTTTGATTTATGCATTAATATATCTAATCTGCCTTAATAAGCAGATAACCACTGAATCCAATACAATTGATCTATCATCATGGTCCCCATAGCTTTACAGCATTCTATAATGTTAGGCTGAATAATAAGACGTTATTTTTGTAATTTATTCCATAAAACTATATTTGAAGTGATGTTTAGTACTAGTTTCAATTGCTTCCTGTTTTGTTCTCAGACACTCTGAGAGACAAAGAACGACGGGGGAAGAGGAGGAAGCTTGAAAACGAGGTGAGGAGGAGGAGGAACTGAGGTCATTCACACAGAATCCCATTTATTTTGTTACCATGGTAACGGCTGTACCGTGTTCTCAGACTCAGCCAGAGTCGTTCTACGAAGACGCGTCGGTGTACAACGAGAATCTGACCTTTGACAACATGAACCTGTCCCGACCCATCCTGAAGGTAACCGCGACCTCTGACCTGCGGGGTCTGTCTGTCTGTCTGTGTGAGCAGAAAATGCAGCGTTAGGAAACTTAACAGTATCTCCATGCTGTGCTTCATGCCTCTGATAGAATGTAGCTCGTTTGGGAACCCTTATTAGTTCTCATATTTAACCCCTGTTGTGGCCCTATCAGGCCATCACAGCTCTGGGCTTCAAGCAGCCGACTCCCATCCAGAAGGCGTGCATTCCTGTCGGCCTGCTGGGCAAAGACCTGTGCGCCTGCGCTGCTACTGGGACAGGTAGGACGGACACACTGGGACCAATGAACCAGCGGAGCCGGGTGGATCCACGTTAAACATTCCTCTCTCGTGTCTCATCAGGGAAGACGGCGGCCTTCATGCTGCCGGTGTTGGAGCGCTTGATTTATAAGCCCAGGACGTCCCAGGTGACCCGGGTCCTGTGTCTGGTTCCCACCAGAGAGCTGGGCATCCAGGTCCACTCGGTGGCCCGTCAGCTCGCCCAGTTCACCTCCATCACCACCTGCCTGGCTGTCGGTAAGGGCCTTTCAACTGCCGGACCTTTATTTGTGTGGTCTGTATTTTGTACAAAAGTCTCACAACATGCTGGACCCGTACCCATTGTGTGTGTGTGTGTGTGTGTGCGCAGGTGGGCTAGACCTGAAGTCTCAGGAGGCCGCGCTGAGGGCAGGTCCCGACGTGCTGATAGCCACGCCCGGCCGACTGATTGATCACCTCCACAACACGCCGACCTTCGAGCTGACCCACATCGAGATCCTGATCCTGGACGAGGCCGACAGGTGAGCCCGAGTCGTCACAGAATCCCTCCCCATGACCCCCCATGACCCAAGACTCACCCGGTGGATTCTGCTTTGTGTCGCTCAGGATGCTGGACGAGTACTTTGAGGAACAGATGAAGGAGGTCATCAGACTGTGCTCCTACACCCGACAGACCATGTTGTTCTCCGCCACCATGACTGAGGAGGTGTGTGTGTGTCATGGGACTCGTGTTTCAGTGTGTCATGTGACCTATTGCCACCCGGGGTCTCAACGTGACATGTGACCTCCGTCTCCAGGTGAAGGACCTGGCGGCCGTCTCTCTGAAGCAGCCGATCAGGATCTTTGTGAACAGCAACACCGACGTGGCGCCGTTTCTGCGACAAGAGTTTGTCCGAATTCGACAAAACCGAGAAGGAGACCGGGAGGCCGTGGTGGCTGGTGGGTGCACGTAACCCAGAAGTTCTACTGCGTTCTACTACTACGCATACCAATGTACTGACTGTTGTTGGTTGTCTCAGCTCTGCTGACTCGGACGTTCCAGGATCACGTGATGTGTTTCACTCAAACAAGGAAACAGGCTCACAGGCTGCACATCCTGCTGGGACTGATGGGCCTGAAGGTCGGAGAACTGCACGGAGAACTGAGCCAGAACCAGAGACTGGAGAACCTCAGGTACACACACACACACACACAGTGATTGTTTTTAAAACCACCAGTTATTTACCCCGTTCTATTTTACAGGCGGTTTAAAGACGATCAGATCGATATCCTGGTAGCCACAGATGTCGCAGCCAGAGGTCTGGATATCGACGGAGTCAAAACCGTGAGCCCCGACCTCTTCATAAGGAAACGCAGCATTCTCCAGAGTATAGCTCTGTGTTAAGGTAGAATAACCCTTCCCCCTCCCTCCCCAGGTGATAAACTTCACGATGCCATCCACAACGAAGCACTACGTTCACCGCGTCGGCCGGACGGCCAGAGCCGGCCGCTCGGGCCGCTCGGTGTCCCTGGTCGGGGAGTCGGAGCGAAGGACCCTGAAGGAGGTGGTGAAGTCTGCTAAGAACAGCGTGAAGGCTCGAGTCCTGCCGCCAGGTAGGGGGGGACGGTCTAGTTCAAGGAGCCTGCGAGAGTTGGACTCTCGAGTATTTTTGAACAGAAAGTGAATTTAATGAAAGAAGGGTGACCCTGTTCCCTCTGCGTCGCTCGCCCAGATGTCATCTTGAAGTTCAGGGATCTGATCACTAAGCTGGAGAAGGACGTGGAGGCCGTGATCCGGCTAGAGAGGGAGGAGAGGGAGATGGCTGCGTCCGAGGCGAAGGTACGCTGTGATCCTACCTGCTGTCCGCTCCCCCACCCAAATACACAGTAGCCGGGTTAAAACGTTTGGGCCTCTGACTCTTGTTCATGGACCTGATTTGACTCTCATCCTTTACGTGTTTCTTCTGTATTTGTATTTGTCGTGTAGTTGAGTGTGGCTCAGAAGCGCCTCGCGGGATCCGCCGAGCCTGACCAACTGCAGCGCGTTTGGTTCCAAACTCAACAGGAGCGGAAACAGAGTCGTGGTGAGTACTAACGCGCACCACTACGCTGGGCTCCAGTACTCCTCTGCACTCCTCGGCGTGCATCATAACTAATGTAATGTAATGACTGGTCCTTCTCTACCTCAGTGTCCAAGGCCCTGCAGGAGTTCGACCTCGCTCTGAGGGGGAAGAAGAAGAGGCAACAATTCCTGAAAGAGGGCAAGAAGAAAGACCCGACGGTAATAACCCCCAATACGGGCCGTTAATACTGGATATTAACTTTCAATAACACCGGTCTAATGTGTGTGGTTTAGAAATGGATTCTGAGTACAACAATAAATACACAGACAGTAGTGTCATTCTTTCCCATTTCACCTGAATGCACCACATGCCTGGGTCATATGGTTATATTACCTGCAGAGCGAGAGCTGTGCTTTTGAACTGACGGTCTTTGGTCCCTCAGGCGGAGGAACGAGCTCAGTTCGAGATCCTGAAGGCTCAGATGTTTGCTGAGAGATCGGCGAAGAGAGAGCGGCGCCCGAAGAGAGCGAGGGCCATGGCAGAAGAGGAGCTGCCTGCTAAAGGTCCATTTTATATATATATATATATATATATATATGTATATGTATGACGCACACGTATTGCATCATGAGTACTATGAGACGCACATATTTACTACAGCATTACTGTCAGATGCACTAAACTGAAGCGTCTCTGCAGCAGCCAATCCTAAAACAGGAAAGGGAGGAAAGAAGTCTGTGTTTGACAAAGAGCTGACCAACACTAGCAACAAGGCTCTGAAACAGTACAGAGCGGGGTGAGTCCATCAGTCTGTCTCTCTGTCCCTACATCTGTCTGTCATACGACGATACGAGGTACAGCTGTCTTTAACCGTGTACCCGTCTCCCCACACAGACCGTCCTTTGAAGACAGGAAGCGCCTCGGTTTAAACAAGAAGCGTCCTGGCGGCTCCAAGTGAGTGTAACAGTCTCACAGCGAGTCTCTCTGTCTCTCTGTCTCCCTCTTGCACACCTGTCTCACCTGTCAATCTCTGCTCACAGACCGTCCTTCGAAGACAAGAAGCGTCCTGGCGGCTCCAAGTGAGTTTAAGTATCTCTGTCTGTCTCTCCGCTGTGCGTGTCTGTCTCTATAATTATCTCACCTGTCTTTTTCTACTTACAGACCAGATTACAGACGCTCCTCTGGCGAGGGGAAGAGTCCGGGCGGCTCTAGGTGAGTTTTTCTGTCTGTGTCTCTCTGTCTCTCTGTAAACCCTGTCTTACCCGTCTCTTTCTACTTACAGACCAGATTACAGACGCTCCTCTGGGGAGGGGAAGAGTCCGGGCGGTTCTAAGTGAGTTTTTCTGTCTTTGACTCTGTGTCTCTCGCTGTACACCGGTCTTACCTGTCTGTTTCCGCTTACAGACGGTTCTTTGGGGAGGGGAAGGGTCCGGGCGGTTCTAAGTGAGTTTTTCTGTCTGTCTCTCTCTCTCTCTGTACACCGGTCTTACCTGTCTCTTTCCGCTTCCAGACGGTCCTTTGGGGACAAGAAGCGTCCGGGCGGCTCCAGGTGAGTGAGTGACTGGATACGGATTGCTCCGCAGAAGAGCCCTTGCAGTCCAAAAAGCATTTCCCCCATTGAGCGTTGTTGTAAAGCAAATGTTGAAAAAAGACTTGCGGCCAATTTACTCTTTCGTTGTTATGAATTTCTGATCCAAAAGCAACAAAAAATAAAAAGTTGTAGGACTGAAAGGAGCCATTTGTGGTTCTAATTGGACATCTGTGGTCCCTCGTTGACTGAAAGTCTCCGTTCTGTCCGTCAGGTTCAAGAAGAAGTGAAATCCATGATGGCCGCCCTGAGAAGCAGCGCGCTCTCTCTCTCTCTCTCTCTCTCTCTCTCTCTCTCTCCTGTAAATCTCTTCCAGCTGTTCTGTTCATTTAATGAAGTTTTAAATAAAGTTTTGTTCTGTATTAAACATTATTGTTTTTTTACGGTGTTGAAGAGCGACGTCGTAACGAACGTGACATGAAATGTGATGGACAATACGTTGGATTATTGATCATGAAGCCAACGGTATAATTTGTCATAAAAAGCCATATAAAGCATGCTAAGAAATTGTTTTGTTTTTTTAAAGTAAAAAAGGAAGTGTTTTACTTATGTCGCCGCCACTACCAGACATTTGAGTCTGTCAATCACAGTAAGCCCTGCCCTGAAGCCTGTTTGACCCTAAATGGACCATCATGTAGTAAATTAACTCATCTGGTAATTAAGATTTTAAAAACATGTTTACTGAGGGAAAAAATCCAAGGTAATAGACGTCTATGGGAGCAGAGGAGTCGCCCCCTGGTGGTCACCACAGAACACGCAGCTTCAACGCGTGAAACTCTCGACTCCTCGGAACCGCAGGTTGCGTCCGACCTGTTCGGTCGGCCTTTATATTCTGTCATTGGTTGTAGACAAAAGACGGTTCATCGGATGTTCTGTGATTAAATGTTTTTAATTAATGTTGAAATACAAACAGGCAAAGTTCTTTACAAAGTTACTGTGAAACAAGATGAAGACTGCTTTTTCCCCAAAATAAGGAAATGTCGTCTGAGCGACGGTTACCGTGGTAACAAAATCAGGTGTTTTAAAACTTCGGAGGAGGATGTTGTTCGAACGCACAAGTGAGTTTTACTTATGTAAAAAGGTGTTTATATGCGTTTTCTTTGTTAGAAAAAACAACTGCACGGAAACGACACTGACAGAGTGACAAATGTGCCGACATTCAAGCTTTGCTGAGAAATGTCGATGCAGTTAATAAACAATGTGTTTCTTACATTCGGTGGATAAACTCAAGCTTTAACAACTGTCCGTCATCTTCTACATGGCGACACCTTCAAAGTTTACGCGTTGTATCGGTGGCTTCAGAAAGCAGTAAAAGAGACTCTTATTTTGGTAAGTTTGTCCTGTTTTGGTTTTCCTAAGACGGATGAGTTTGTCTGTGATAAAAAAAACACTTCAGCATTTAATCATTTACATTCCTGTCGCTGTGTTGATTACCCATTTGGATATATGAATGAACATGAATCATTAAAAAAACTACAGTTGGGGATGATTAAATTACATACTAATGATTTGTAATGCAATCAAGCCATTGAGAACATTTGCTGCTAATGTGTGCTGCTGACATTAGCATTCCAGACTAACGGCCTTCCTTCCTCAGTGTTGTTCAAGCCAACAGAGCGTTCTGATGAATGCGTTTAAATCAGTAAAAAAAATCATATTGCACAAAAATGATTTAGGCTAAAGCTAATACCAGGAGGTAAGTAACAATGTTACTGTGGTTCCCATGTAGCAGGTTTTGGTTCGGATTGGCCAACAATAATAATCACTTGTGCTTAATTTGCTCAGCAAGCGTTCTCTGTAATTGTACGTTTTTATACATTATATTTGTTGTATGTATATTATATTTTTTTCTTTGTTAAGGATACATTTTTGTATGTTGGGACAATGTTTCAACACAACATTTGTTTAATTTGACCAAACGTTGTGTTTTGTTGTTGGGTGGAGGCTTTCCACCTCAGCTCGCCACAGTGGCTTTCAAGGCATTTGAATCAATGCATTAGATTGTAGAATCATTTAGTTTATGTACTAATGTCTAAATGTGAAGAGTACATAGGCAGATGCACTGCAAATAATCACAATAAATCAACTATAAAAGGACCGATAGAAAATCAGTGTTTATGGTCTGGAGAGTCCCTCGGCATGGTGAAGTGTTCCATGTTCCCATGATGCTTTGCCTCAGTTCGTTTTTCAAAACAATAAAATAAGCAGTGAATCAATCGTGTGCCGGCGTGTGTCACAGCAGTGAACCAATCAGGGGTCAGCGTGTCCCAGAGCAGTGAACCAATGAGGGGCCAGCGGGTCACCAGTGATGGTGAGAACAAACATTTCATATTAAAACATTCACATGTTTAAAACAAGGGTAATATCTGGTGATTTGTACCGTTGGCATTTCCCATGATGCTTCACTCTTAAGCCTCCAGCTGGTGTTTAAAGTGTACTCAAATTAGTTTCCTGTCACAGTTTCAATCAGTTCAATTGTTCTGCTGGTTGAGCTCTCGTTTACTTGGGGCTCTACTTGGTCCCGGTCCAGTCCTGGTCCGAGTGCGGTGACGGAGCGCAGAGCTCAGAGTCAGAGTCCGACTCTCCCTCTGCAATGTATGGCCGACGAGTGGCAGTGCTGGTGGCTCCTCCTGCTCCTCCTCCACCTCCTTGGTGGTTTGCGGAGGAGTAGAAGCCGTTGTTGGGGAAGTTCAGGTTGTCTTTGGACTGGGAGGCGGCGAAGCCGCTGAAGGAGCGCTCCAGGTCCTCATGGTCCGCTGACTGTATGGAAATAGAGGCGTCACTGTCCGGCTTCACCTCCTCGCCTCCACCTCCTCCTCCCGTCCCATTGGCTGCCTCTCCTCCTTTCTCCAGTCTCTCTGACCCCACTCGCTCTCCGGCGCTGTGCCGCTTCGGTCGTTTCCCGCCGTGTCTCTCTCCGGCTGGAGGAGGCGGCAGTCGAACCAGCGACCCGTCCCCCACTGGACTCGGCGTGTTGCCGCGGCTGCGGTGGGCAGGGGCTGGTAGCTGCTGGTGGAACTGGGAGCCGATTGGCTGCCAGGAGGTGGAGGGCGGGCAAATGGGGCCGCCGCTGGGCCTGGGTCCGGTGGAGCTGCTGGAGCGGATCATATTTGTCACCAGACGATTCTTCTCAGTGTGGTCGCCAGGCAACCCCCTTGGTAAACAAACAAACCAAAAAGGCCACGCCCACAAATTAACATGTAAACAATATGTTATGAACCACAAGTGTGTACTGGTTCAGCTATGGCAGACACTGACTGTGGGATCCTGGAGATGGACTGGCTCTTCTCCAGGTGGTCCACTGGGCTGTGGTAGGGGGGGGCCGGGTCCGGCTCCTTGGATCCAAAGTAGGCATCGGTTTCAGCCTGGGGGATTCCCATCCGTTGGATGTAGATGTTGACCAGGAAGTCCAGCTTTCGCTCCATGGACAGCACCTGATGGGCGAGACCAGCCGGTGTACCGGAAAAAGGTTAAAGGTCGGCAGCTGCATCAAAATAAATCCCTGGGTTCGGCGCTCGATAGACCTGTTGCCATTGGTTACCTGCTTCTCCACCTTCCCCAGCCGGCCCATCATGCTGGGATCCTCGGGAAGCTCCTCGTTGGCTGTTTTGGGGCGGTCCTTGTCTGCGGTCGGTGTCCCTCTGCCAACTATCTGGTCCACCCTGCATATCGGGAGACGGATGCGGATAAATGTATGTTCAGAAGATTCTGTAACATCTTTAATTATACTCTCAAGGGGTCAGCGGTCCGACCTTGACTGGAGGTTCTTGATGCGGGCGAGCATGTCCAAGTGTCCGGCTGAGTACTGTTCGATCACGTCCATCACATCGTAGGGACGAAGGCTCTCTTTAAACTTCCTCTTGGACACCATTAAGCGCATTATGCTGAGAGAGAGAGAACAGAAGGTCACCCTCTCCAGGAGCTCAGGTGGTCTCAGGCACTCAGTCATGTGACGATGGGTCTGTACCAGTGGGGAGGGGAGAAGGAGGGGGGGAGGGGCGGGGGGCAGGTCTTGTGACCATCCGGGGGGAACTCCTCTGTTTTTATAGAAATCAATGAGAAAATGACTCTGTGGCCGAGTCTGAATAATTCCCTTGGGCAAGGAGTCCCAGAGACAAAGCATATGAACCCTGCATCAAGGAGGTGTCCTTCATGTGCTGATGGTTGCTGCTCTTCACATCCAAACAGAATCTGGTTCTTATCCGTGACGCTACGAATCATCTTACAGAACTTTATTTGACAGACAGGAGCTAAAGTAGGACTAAAAGACAGTTCTCCGTAGAGCGGACACCAACAACACCAATAATGGTAATGTAATGTATAGGTAATGTATAGGATCATCATATATAAATAATGATAATCATGATAATCATTCAAATAAAAAGAAGAACAATGAAGGACGAACATGAAGCAAGAAGTAAGATGGAGGAGGAAGAAGAAGAAGAAAGAGGAAGTAAGAAGGAGGATGAAGGGAGCAGCATGATGAGAAGGAAGGAAGGAAGAATAACGATCAACAGAAGAAAGAAACCAAAAGAATGATAATTACAAAGCACAAGTTCTTTAAAAAAAAAAGGAATGACCTTTGGTGTCAGACAACAGAACACTGAAACAAAAAAACAATGAAGCTAACTGGAGGCCAGACTACCTGCTCTTACCCAACAGCTGATGGTGACCTTTGACCCTGGGGTGAGCACAAATAAAAATAAATAATAAATAATATTGTGAATAAAAAGCAGAATGGGTTAAGTGCACACTAACCAGCAAATAAACAATGAGTAAAGTGATGAATGATGAGCAGGTAAACTGATTAATAAATGATTTTCTTGATGAAAATGAAAATAAACAGTAAGCGGTTCATACCAGATGGCTCTGATGGTGACCTTTAACCCCGGGGTCAGATCCTGAGGGACGAACTCACAGTGGCAGCTCTTGTTGTCGTCTGCCATGTCTTCTCCTGGCAGGCTGGCATCTAGAGCAACAACAACAACAATAATAATAATAGAGGGGCTCTCTCACTTCTGGATTTTGTGCTTCCTCGTCTCCTCTGTCCTCATCGGTGTGTCCTTTGAAGAAGACTTCCTGTCACTTAATTATTTAAGATAAATAAACTGCTTAATTTTGTCGGATAGACAAAGAAAATATTTTGCTGTCTCACACATTAATATATATAGAGCTCTGTAATATTTATATATGTGTCTGTGTTAAACAAAATTGCTGACCTGGGGAGCCCTTCTGTCTGAACTCTTCGTCTTGCATCTCTATCAGCACTAAAGGAGGAGAGAGGAGACAAACCTCAGAGGAATCCACTCCACTCATCATCACCGCCACCACCATCACTACAACTATCAGCATCATCATCATCACCGCCACCACCATCACAACAACTATCAGCATCATCATCATCACCGCCACCACCACTATCAGGATCACCATCACCACCATCATCATCACCATCACCACCACTATCATGATCACCATCACTACAACTATCTTCATCATCATCACCACCATCACCACCATCACCACCACTATCATGATCACCATAATCACCATCACCATCATTATCATCACCTCTTTTCTGACCCTGTTACCTTCAGAGTTTTGCCGTGACGCCGCCCCACGGATCCTGAAGGCCTGTCGGGTTCTGCTGCGTTCTCCGAAGCTCCAGCTCTTTGGAACCTTGCTGGGACTCTCCTCCGGATTGGGCTCCACGGTGGGCGACTGCCGCAGGGCCTGGACGCTCCCCAGTACTGCGGGAAGTCCAGGACCAACGCCAGGGGTGACACCCGGGGCCACTGTGGGGGCCCGTGGAGACAGTAAGTAGGAAGGAGGAAGCACCAGGGTTTATTCGTTGGATTGTTTCTGTGACAAAAACCACACCCACCATGCTGAGGAGAACCTTTCCCTTTGGTCACTGAACCCCGGGGAGACGAGAAGACCCGTTCCTTCAGGCTGACCTTCTGACTGCAGGGACGAGAGACAGTGAGGGAGACAGAAAGAAAGACGGTTTTAGAAATCTGGGCATCCATTTAAGAGAAAAGGTCTTCATCCGTTATTGTCATCAACGATGTTGCAGAGACCTTAACCAACTTAATTATTTTACAAACTATTTTTTATATAATTTATTTATCAGTTAGATCTCTGGTTTCAAGTCTTTTTCAATAGAGCATGACGTTCGTATAGTAAAGTATGGTCCATTCAGAGTCAAATAGACCATGAAGCAGGGGATGCTTTAGGGCGGGGCTACTGTGATTGACAGGTCGCTGCAGATTCAGGCCTAATGTAAACGGAGTCGCTCTGGCTTTAGTTGATATCAGCTGTTTTATTATCACTGTTCTGAGCCAGAAGTGTTCACTGACCTGGGAGAAGGTTCAGGCTGAGCGTCTTTCCTGCATACAGACAGATTATTGTTGTTATTAACCATTCAATTAAGAAGAAATATGAAACAGTTCTGCGCAGTGAGGCGGTAGTTTTAGTAGCAGCACTGGTTCCATTTCAGACCTGAACGAGAGTCCTGACTTATTCTTGAGGTTCCTCAATAAATCCAACTGATTGAGAGGAGGGATCAACCTGAAAACACACACACATATTTAGAATTGATGACATTATCAGAATCTAAAAGACTGTTTTACAGAAAGCTACGATGGTCTGCAGGTGGACACGTCTCACCTGTACATGGGGACAGAGACAGTTCTCTTGTAATAATCCCATGTTGAATTCAGGTCAGTTCGGCTCAGGTTTGTGGCGTAAACCCTCCACGCCGCCTGTGAGGAGACAGAGAGGAGTCACCTGTCTCCACGGAAACAGCTTCAAAAAAGCAGATGGTGACGAGGTGGGAGAGGACGTTCACCTGGATGAGTCCGGCTGCCGGGTTACGTCTCTTCTCAAAGTGCTTCTGACGGTGCTGCTCCTGAACCTTCAGAGCAAAACCAGAACCCAGGATCCCCTGAGAGACGGACAGGGGCAGACGGACAGGTGAGCTGGGACAAGGTTCACCTGTGTCGGGTGAACTCGGGTACAGGTGAGAGGGACTCACGGCGGGCAGAGCAAAGAAGGAGACTCCAATCAGCGTGAAGGCTGCAGCCAGCAGCCGTCCGTTCCAGGTGATGGGGAACTTGTCTCCGTAGCCGATGGTCGTCAAGGTGATCTGACAAGAGACAGAGATGGACCAATGGAATTGTTCCCTCGCTGAGCAGGAGACGGGTCTCCGGGTTCAGGGGTCGTAAGCTGGAGAGGGACACTCTCCTCCTTTTCCAATCCCGTTTCTTAAAGTGTAGCGAAAGACAGAGCGTTGTGTGTGTTGTCTCACCAGTCCCCACCAGAGGGCGTCTGCGTACGTCTCAAACTGTTCGTTGTCCTCTTTTTCAGCCAAATAAACAAGGAAACTGGCCAGAATGAGACACAGGAAGCCGATGTACCACGCGGTAATTAACTCCTGCAGGGAGACAGACATCAGGACAAAGTGGGTCAGAGAGACATCAGGACACAGTGAGACAGACATCGGCTGGCAGGGAACAAAGAGTCCCAGAGTTTGTCGGTGAAGTAGAGGCGTCAGAGTAATAATCAGCAGATCGCACGTTGCGACACGGACAGGCGTTTCCATGATTACCTTGCTGTGGGCGTAGACCACCGATCCCAGCAGTTTCCAGGTTCCCCCCCGTCGGTCCATCCGGATCATCCTGAGAATCTGAAGGAAACGAAGCGACCTGATGGCCGACGTGGCGAAGACGTTCCCCTGAGTCCCCGCGGCCAAGACTGAGATGGACGCTATCAACACCATGATGTCTGGGGACAGAATGAGAGACAGGCAGAGAGACAGACAGGCAAACAGACAGGTGAATACAATGTCTCACGTGACCTGTGTGATGGCAAAATAAGTGTTGTTAAAGTCTGCACAGATGGGAGCGTTTAAAGGAACAGGTCACTCTGTAGAGGGTTGTTTTAAACGGGGTAAAAGGGGAGCTGGTTTAAATGATCCTTGTTGTGTTTTGACCAAAGTTTGTTACATAGATTTCATCAAGAGAAGCAATGGGTGCTTTAAAGTCTGAAGTCCACAGACTTACCGATGACACAGAAAGGTTTTCTGGCAAATTTGAGTCGTCCTCTCCATCCTCTGTACCGACAGCAGCAACCTGCAGCCCAGATCCTCACAATGTACTCCACCCCGAACACTACAATGGTCACCACTTCCTGTTGTGCAACAACACAATGCCAGAAAGTTGCAGTTGTCTATGAAATGACTTGCTTGTTTGCCGCTACCTGCTGCTAGTACTACGCATTTTCCTTTAAATTCAAAAGTACGTTTTATTAAGTTGAGTTACCTCTTAGCAAAATGTACTTCAGGAAATGTAAGCTTCTCCAGGGAAGCAACAAATACAGCTAAGGCTTTTATTGTGAAAGGCAGGAAATGAAAGTGTTAAGTGTGGCAATGTGGGGGTAGTAATTATATTTCCCCAAATGAATACATTCTAAGCACTTTGTGGTGTTTGTGTTGATTCAAATCACCCGGATTACTTTCCACCATTAATTTGTATCACATTGCGTCTAGTGATCACAGGATGTTCCCTATATTCTCACTATAAAGCTTGAATAGCATTAAGAAATGGGGAGCTCAAAGAAAATAATAAAAGCAACCAGCTGACTTAAAAATGTAAAACAAGTCAACATGATTTAAACGGGCAAATTGAAAAAACATAAACAAGCTACGTTAACTCAGACCTTCAGAGGCTGAAGCTGAATAATAGTTTATTTTTAACACCGTGAGTCATGTAGAATTTACCAGAATGTAGAGAGCGTCCTCTGAAGACTTCTCATACTCTCTGATTGTGGAGAACACAGACATGACCAGACAGGAGAAGACCAGCACGAACCTGAGCAGAGAACACACACACACTTTTTATATGATTGTATGATAAATTATTTCATATATGTCATCTATATCACATATTTCATCTCATGTTGTTCCTTTGAATGGCATTCAAAACAATTTTATTTTCCATTAAATTAAATATTGATTGATTGATATTGATATTGATTGAAGCTTTTAGTTACAACAACAACAACGTTTGTCCATGAAGACTGGCGTGTGGACGGGTGTTTACACGTAGGCGTGGTAGATGAAGGCCCATCCTCGAGGTCTCTCCAGGACGTTGTACAGGAAGTTCTGCAGTCGTCTGTAGAAGGCGTTTCGCTTCGGCGGTCTCTTCACTCCGGAGACGCTGCTGAGCTGCCGCCGAGGACCTTCATCCCCACCTGAGGACAGGTATGTATATTCATTAACACCTGTATACCCGTTGATCAGCATGTAGCTCCGCCCCAAAGCGTCCCCTGCTTTATTGTTTGTTTGACTCTAAATGGGTTATAATTTACTAAATGAACAGTATGCTGTATCGAAGACTTGAAACTAGAGCTGAGACCGTAAACTAACGTTCACTGAGGGAATAAATCCAGAGAGAAATAGTCATTTTCTCTGGTGTAAACAGAACGGGGAAAGGATCCTTGAATCCAGACGCAGTCCTGGTTTGTTGGTCTCCGCGAACCGCCGTCATACGGGGCAGCAGCATTAAACTTCTGCTGATGCTGACACTTCAGTTGAAACATGAGCTGGAGCAGTTGAGCTGTCAAAATGATGAAATACAGCTGCATTCTGCACATAAAGTAGCACGTGGAGGTTTCTCCCCCTTCAAGCTCTCTTAACTGAACTGTGCTTTCAGTGACACTTTAAACTGTTCTCTATGTGGAGATATGCATGTTTATTTGGCTCTAGGACATAAAAAAAAAATAATAATACTAATAAACGCCAGCCAACGTGCATGCGTTATCAGCCAATCAGAGCCGAGCACCAGTGTGATATATAAATATTGATCTATTCCTCTTCATTTAACCTCGTTGGTCCAAATCTGCACGCATCTTGTTATGTTTGTAGTAATCCTGCAGCAGAACCTGGAATGTTTCCATCAGTTTCTCAACATCATTACCTAATAATAATCCCAATAACCTTGATTTGGGTCCACTGCTGATGCTCTGAGACGGTCCCCGTTTATTAAACCGGTTGTTATTACCTGCTATGAGCTGGGCTCCATCTCTGCTAGCCTCAGGGCCCCCGGCCTCCAGACCCACGAAGCCCACCTTCAGCTTCTTCTGGTCGGCCTGCGCCGCGGGGAACACCCCGCCGTTGCGGGATTTCTGCACCATCGCTCCGCGCAGGGACCAGCGCCGGCCCGCAGATCTACTGCCAGTCCGCAGACAGAGTACCGAGGACGGCCCAGCCGGACCGGAGCATCGCTGCGGAGGAGCGGAGAGGGGGGAGGAGGAGGAGAAGAAACCCGGATGGAAGGAGAGAGGGAGAGGAGGAGGAAGAAAGCAAAACCCGCAGCGACAGACGTGCCGCAGATTGGCTGATCAGCAGATTTTTTTTTTTGTTTACCTCCCCCACCAGCGACTTCCCATAGAAGAAGGAAGTGGTGTGACGTCACCGACGGGCATTGATCCGCTCGGAGATGAAAACAAAGATTCTATAGATTGGTCTGTCAAAAGAAAAGGACGCAAAGGGACGACAGCCAGCTCGGCCCATCGCCATGGTAACTGGATGATCAGAAGGCGGTAACCATGACTACGGGAGGAGAGGCAGGTGGAATTAACAAGAACATAGCCGGGGGAGGAGGTTGCAATTGGCTCAATTAAATATATTCCTTCCACTCCGTTCCAAATAAAAGACTCTTTGATTAGAATTGATGACATTACAGGAGAAGACCGATCAGGTTTGTACAGGAAACACAAACATCACAGGTTTCCACATAGTTCATTTATTTTCTCAGGTGACATCATCACACAGTGAACACCTGCAGTCAAGCACAAAACCTTAAAAATGGCGGGAACGGATGATACTGATTAGCAAATTGAAAACTACAGAAACACACAGGGCATTTAATCGATGAATATAGTTGATAACGGGTCAGCTGGCCATGGTAACAGCAGAGCTGGATGATCAGGATGTTAAAGGTGAGGCGTCTCTCACAGAGGTTAAAGGTCGGGGGAGTTTAGGGGTCTTTGAACAGGGCGGCGTAAAAGGCGGCCTCAGAGTGACTGTTGCGGTAGCGAAGGATTATGTTATTGATCATGTGTTTTCTTCTGACATGGGGGGGAGGGGCAGAGTCACTCTCCAACCGTCGCCGTTGGCAACAGTTGATCACTGTCTCTCTGACCAGGAAACCTTGAGACAGAAAAAGAAATAAGTGCTATTTTAGTTATAATTTAATGTTATTAATTAATCCAGATAATGTAGGAGTAAAGGTAATAGCAATCAATATGTTTAAGTTGGGATTGTTCGCACGTAAACCAGACGTACCCAAAGATCTCTTGCTGACCACACTGCCGTCGACCAACGGGACGACCAAACCGAACTTGCTATTGGTGTTTCCATGGAAACAAATCCGGTAGAGTCCTGTCTTGAGAGGATGGATGAAGATCACCTGGACGTTAGAAACGCTGACAATGGACAAATAGACGGTGTTGTTGTTACTGCGTCAGTCTGAAGCGGTTTGTAACAGTGTGTGTGTGTGTGTGTGTGTGTGTGTGTCTCTATGCGTTTGTTTCACCTGGTCAGAGGGAAGCTCTCTGAAATGCAAAAACATATTAAGGTATTATGAATGCAACATGTTTCAGTCATACTGTCATTACAAAGTTAGTTACCAATATCCTCAAAGCGTTCGACCCAGACTATCAGGAGTTTAGACTCAAAACAAAAAGACTTTGTGTCTTCAACTGGAGAACTCTGGACAAAGATGGGAAAATGGAGACAGACAGGCAGGTGAGAGACTGACACACAGAAATGTGAATTAGAAAGCTTTCATTTTAAAGGTCCATACCGTGGTTTCGGGGGTGGAGTCCTTGCTGGGTTCAAAAGGGCTCTGCGGGTTGGATGACACCCCGGTCGGACTCTTGGACAAATCGGCCACTTCAAACAGAATCACAATAATGTGTTCAATAAATAATGAGTAAATACCTCATATGGTTGAAGTTAACGGACCTCAATGTTCATATCTTTAGACACTCACCGTGTGAGGGTACGATGAAGGTGATCTCGGTCAGTGCGTCGGTGTACATCAGGACAAACCTGTCTCCGTTAAACACGCCCCCTCCACTGTCACCCAGCACTGCTTTAAACTCTGAAAAACCATTAATTAAGTTGAAAGGTGGCCTCCGGTTACCACTGGTCCTTGACAGGGTGCTGTTGCTGAGAAGTCACCAATCGGAGCACTGACCTGAAGCTTTGGGGTTGAATCCGCCTCCCTGTCGGCGCCCCACCTCTGCTGGTCGACCCAGAGACCAAAGAAAGTCCAGGAAGTGAGACTGGACGCTGCGGCAGGACTCGACATTCCTCAGAATCTACAAAGAGTCAGACATATATTTAGCACATTAGATATCTGGAAAGTGGCTGCCACTGGTTCGCATCTTTGGCCTGAGATACAAACAAGCACAGAGGTGTCCTTATGACCTCAGCAGTCGTCCTCTGTCCCGCTCTCATGTAGAAGATGAAGGCAGAGTCACAGTTTCTGGACGCCAGCTGGTCCAGATGTCTCAGATCCTCCGAGAAGCCTGGAAGGGACGAGTCCAGAGACACCAGCTGAGCCGGGACACCACTGGTGCCCAGACTCTACGGAGGAGAGACCGATGGGTGAGACAACAGGACAGATAAAAACGTATCAATGAATCAAGCGCCGCCGTGCGCCCGATACCTTCAAGGCCTCAGGTGTCAGCAGGCCCAGGTGGGACAGGAAGAGTCTCGCTGTCTGGAAGCTGGTAGTTGGCGGTGGCGGCCTGCAGGTCTTAATGACAACCGCGCGTCCGCTCACCTGCGGCCGAGCCTCGACCTGTCGCTGCCTCTTCAACGCTGCTTTCAGAAGCTCCAGTTGAAGCTGCACCTGTCAGACGAGGAAGAGGAGTTTACACATAACATCTGAGCAGGTGCCAATTCTGGGTGCAGACACGGTTAACGGGTAAAAAAAAAAAAAAAGCTTCCGTCGTGGATTTAGCTTTCGAAAGGGCTGTGACAAGTTTTGAATATTAGCAAGTCAGAAGGTAGATGACCTAAGCGGGATCCCTGAACGACACCGCCGGCGAACAGGTGAAGAACTAAAAAGGTAGAATAAACAATAAGCCCGGTTTTGGATTGGACCAGGCATTTACCTCCTCAGTGACACTCTCGTGTAGGGTTGGAATACTCAGATCTGCTTTAACCAAAGCATCTCTGTCAATGCTGTCAGGAAACAGCTGATATTCAACATCACATCGCATCCCAGCATCCTCCTGGGCTGCACTGCGCTGTTCTGGGATCAGAGTTTGCTGCAGGTGACAGGAGAGACGGTACACTGATCTCAAGTCTTAATAGCTGTATTACAAAAATGCCTTTTTATTACAGTATATTTGATTGTATTTGGTTGTTATTGTAAGTGGTCACCTGTGTTTCCGTTCTTCCCTGTCTGGGTTGCAGGTGAAGCTGCAGAGTCCAGGTGTGACCTCCTGAAGGTCCTCTGATCAGCACTGTCAGTGACGGACATGGCGCTGTATACAAGTGGTAAATGGTCTGTGCTCGACAGCGCTTTGCTAGTGTCCGACCGCTCAAAGCGCTTTAACAGCTCATGTCATCATTCACCCATTCATAACCATTCATACGCTGATGACAGGAATACACAGTGACACATGGACATGCAGGTTAACCCGGTCCTGGGATCGGACCGCCAATCGTCTGGTACACCATTGGAAACGTTATAGATGTTGTCTTTATATCGGAAGGGATCAGTTGACTGATTGATTAGTTGATTTATCATAAAACCACATTAAGAAAAAGAGGAGCAGCGAGAGGAAGCCGCAACTCTCTGTTTGGTCAAATGCTGTTGAACACCTTGAGCGTGAGGTAATGAAGAGGTCCATTTGGTTTTGACCTGTTAAAAATCTTTGACTGAAGACAGGGAAGGGTCAACAAGCTGTTTGCTTTGATCGTGTTCCTTCTTAAGAGGGTCCGTGTTTCTGTCTGCACCTGATCGGAGATCAGTTCTCACCCTGTTCAGGTCCCTGTGGTGGTTCCAGCATGGCCAAGATAACCGAGCGGTCCACCACAAAATATCGCAATTTCTTCACACTGCAGTCGCTCAAAGTGGAAGAGCCAATCAGCGCGTCCTCCCCCAGCAGGCCTCCGCGGAACGGGAAGGCCCCCGAAACTTCCATCACACTGAGATAAAGGAAAAGATTACACTTCTGCCGACACCGTTTCGGTTTAGGGTCCCGATTTTGGCTCCGAAACGTCACCTTTGACCCCTGAAAAAAGCTGAATCTGATCTGATCTGCAGCTCAGAGTTGATTCCCTTCACCTCATACTTAACAACAAGTCATGTCAACTTGTGGACTTTTTAATGCACCACTATGAATACTATTTAACACCACTATGATATATTTTTACCTCACCGCAGCTGATCATCATCATTACTTTATTAACGTGGTTGGATGCAAAACTAAATGCATGATTGTTTTTAATAATTCTGCAAATTGGGAAAATGCACTTTGAAACACAAAATGGCTTTAATAGGCCAGAGAGGTGGACTCTGCTCTGAATACACAAACAATTAAGGTAGTGGAGATGTAAAACAGGTATTTCTTTATCAAGAAATAAATATTTCATACCTTCACACTTGTGTTTGATTTGCTCACCAGGTCAGAGTGGCCTCCGCTGCCTCCTTCACCCTCAACGAGGCCGGGTTCAGTTCCTTCTTCTCTTTGCACGTTGCTTCCTCTTCCTGTGTGGACTTAGTGCCCGATATTCCCAATTCCACTATCTCCAGGACCTCCAACAAACACTCCTTAAAACAGCATTACAGCATATGAAGAAGTCACAACACAAACACACAACATATCGGTTTGAACTCTACACCTCAACAAAGAAGAAAACATGTTCAAGCAAGTAGTTTTGGTTGTTATCCAAAGTTAATTTACTTTAGATATGCTGAGAGAGAGAGAGAGAGAGAGAGAGAGAGAGTGAGAACTGGTGTAGAAGAGAAGAGAGAACTTGTGCAGATGGGCTTCCATAGCTGTTGGACACCTGCCGGTTGTTTACCTGGTGGTCGAGCATGGCCGGGTGTTGAGTTAACCAGACGTTCAGACAGTGGAAAGCAGCGACGATGATGGAGTGCAGATCTCTGGAGTGAAGCGGAGGAGGTCGACTGCACTGAAACACGATGTAACAGCAGACGGAAGTGACTGCTCGCATCCTCTCACTCTCTTCCACGCTCACCTCCACCTGCAGCAAGACGGGAGAGGGTCAGAGAAATGGAATGAGTTCAGGGTGTGTGTGTGTGTGTGTGTGTGTGTGTGTGTGTTCACCTTAGCCAGTCCTCCCAGTACTTCCAGTGCAGAGAGACAAACTGCCGGGTCATTCCTCCATTGAGCCGTCAGACGTTGAGTCAGTAGACGCACAAACTGAACCCACAGATTCCCTGCTGTGTCTGACTGGAAGGCTGGTTGCCATGAAAACGCAAGCACGAAACACACACAGATAGATAGTCAGATAGTTGCTCTCAGATCTCTATCACATGGCGTTCAATGTTAGAAAATCAATTCAAAGTTATTTAAAATCCAATTGGCAAAATGAACTACCGGTTTCTCGGTTCCACCTATTTGCACCAGGTCCACGGGTCCATCTGGGTTCTCTGGCTCCACCTTGCTGGGACTCAGCTTCCTGGAAATGAAAGTAGATTAAGTGCGTTTTCCAGTAAATATCATTTTGAAAAAACATAATATTAAAACATAAACCAGAAGTTACTGTATGATCTCTAGACTGTTGTTGACAACCTGAAAAATGTTCTTAAACATTAAGTATACTAGATGTGAGCACTCACCTGCTGAGTTTCTCCTGCCGCCTCCAACAGAGACGAGTCCTGAACCAGGTTCAACACGGCCGCTGCACGGAACAGAAATTATTCTGAGCTCAGAGCGTGCGAACACAGTAGAGTCCGCCATTATAAGTCAATGAAGTCACACAATACAAGAACAGTAGAGTATAACTAATGAATGAATGAATCAGCATCAGCAACTGACCGAGTATTATCTGAGTGTTCAAGGTGTCGGTCTCCGTCTGCAGGGCTCCACTCAGAACCCTGATGAGGCGGGGCTTCAGAGACAAAAAGCTACCTCCTGTGACATCATCACGATTTAACCGCCCATCCCATAACTGAACACACACACACACAGACACACACGTGAGTATGCCACCCTTCTGGGGTGGTTATCAATGTTTTTTATGTCATCTGTGATGTGCAGGTCAGGTTTTGTACAGGTGTGTGAAGGTTGGATATGCAGCTTACCTCTGATTGGACGGTTCCAAACTGCAGAGGGATGGGCAGCATGGTCAGCAGGACCAGGATGGAGGCTCGCCTCAAATCCACCGGAACTCACAAAACTCTTAAACCTCACCAGCTCTCTGGACCGGAGACATATCGTTAGACATGAATATCAGCGATCCGGAGTCACCTGGCCTTGGTGCGACTCATCAGAAGTGATCGGTATTTTAAAAAAAGGTACTTTTACCTGTCGAGCAGTACTTTCTCCACAGCTGAGGTGAACGAGGTGAGCAGCAAGTTGACTCCTTTCAGGTCGCAGCAGAAGAGACAGGTGGAGTTCAGCAGTATGGAGGCCAGAACGAGAGGACAGCCTTCCTCTGTCACCCGCACACCCTGAAGGAGAACCAGATAGAACCTGAAGGTTGAACCGGGGAGAGAAGAAGACACACAAGATTTAAATGCAATTGAGATTTTAACAAAATAAAGTTTAGAGTAATGCACCTGGACAGTTACTCAGACATGTACCTGGACAAGATGGATTTACCTACGAATGTACCTGGACGGACGGAGACGTAACTGGACAGATAGGGTGGCATGTCCAAGGACATGTAAATGTATCTGAACAAGTACCCGGATGAAGACACATGTACCTAGGCAGGTACTCAGACGTGTACCAAGATGGGTAATAAAACCTGTACCTGGACAGGTAGACGGAGAGGATGTCCTCTGCAGTTTTCTTACAGGCAAAGACCCGGCAGAGGGTCCCGCAGGCTTCGGCTCTACCAGCCGCCCACCTCGATGACGTCACAACGACATCACCCTGACCGGCTGAAAAACACACAAAAAGCCTTCACCACGTGGGTGTAGTAGTTGTTGTACTATGTGTAGTAGGTGTTGTACTATGTACCATATGTGTTTGGATGTGCCAGTAGGTGTAATTAAAAAGGTACTGACAGGTCTGACCAGAGTCTCTGTTGAACAGAGCAGCATCGAACAACCAGTCACCAAAGAGGTGAAGCAGGGCGTCCAGTTTACACCTGAGTGGAGACGGGGGAGGTCTGGGGGAGGAGCACAGAGGGGGTTGGGAGGTAGCAGGACGGGACGCCTGAGAGAAGAGAGCAATGAAGCCCCATAAGAAATACAAGAGCCAACGTACATACAAGCTGGTAAACATTATTGTACTGAAGGGCCAGGTAGGTAAACGTTCATGTAAACAGACTGGTCAACATTTATGTACTCAGGTGCCAGGTAGGTAAAGAGCCACATAGTCCATTAGGTAAAAGCATTGTGTAAAGGCATGGAGGGAAGAGGGAAGACCTTTTGCAGAGTTATCAGGAAATACCAAAATGACACAAACCAACACGTCGTACCGCAAAAGGCTTGCTTGATGCCTTGGAAACATTCCCGGGTTTCAGCCGTTTGTTGTGTGCAGGTGGCGACGTGGCGGAGTGAGGGGCAATGGGCACGCTCAGCGTGTTCATCGGGATGGGGGGGGCACTGCCGGAACGAGGTCGAGAGATACCTGAGGACACCGGAGAGCAGGTATTCCCCGTTTCTACAGATGGAAACCCCAAATGAAACGTGGGTAGGGAAACAGGTGGGCGGGGCTTACCAAGGGGAGGGTGGCGGTCTCTGAACGGGCTCTTGCTGACGGCCACGCGTGAGAGGAGGTGAGGTGGAAAATGAACGTCTTTGAAAGGAAAACCAACAGGCATAATAGAACATTATGATAAGACCGTGTCTGGTTCTGGTTACAGCTGTCAAGAGGGCTCTAGTTCAATCAACTTATTGATCGGATTGACCTGATCAGTTTAGGTTAATCTGAATTACCGAGAGAAGGCAGCCGGTCTCTGAAAGGAATCCTTGTTGTATGTCCTGGAGAAACACAGCAACAAAAGAAACTGCCACAACAGTGTTTACCACTGTGTGTGTGCGTGTGTGTGTGGATATATTACACGCTATATATATATATATGTATATATATATATATAGTCTGTGTGTATACCAGTGTTTGGCAGAAGCTCCTCGGTTGGTTCTTTGTTGATCACAGTCACACCTGAGGAAACACAGATTGCAGTCTAAAGTTATAATATATAAAGTATATACAGATATCACAACATAAATGTGATTGAATGTTAACAGTGGTATATTTTGTACTATTATTGGGTTGAAATATTTTCTCAAAAAATGTTAAAATTATGTTATACGAATGTTAAATACGGCATGGGAAAAAAAATCAAAAAATGTAGAAAAATCTAGCTGCCGAGGGAGCTGAGTAGAGAATCATTGGAGCTTCTTTCCTTAGAATCAGAGAATTCAAACAGCTCTTATCACAGGGGCCAGTTAGTCGACCTCCGGGTCATTTCACTCAGTCAGGAACCTTCCTAAGAAGAAAGCACTATTCCAATCCAGCCTAACACACAAGCTACGGCAATTTCACTGACTCGGGTCGGAAGTCAGATGGAGGTCAGTGTACCGAGGAAGGCGTCGACCAGCGTGCTGACTCCTCTCATGGCTCTGAAGAAGATGCTTGGCAGCTGACTGTCGTCTCTCGTCGCCTCCTCGTGGGAGGAAGGAGTCAAACCAACAACCAGGGGCCGACTGAGATCCACCGGGTTACTAAAAGAGGTTTAAAACGGAGGTAATGACCACAAGATGAAGAAAGGCTGTTGCTATTTAGCACTGTGCTTACTGACTCATTAGCCCCCTACACTTTGTATTTGGAACAACACGCATTTACTAAAGAGAGAAAAAAAGCAATTTCAACCATATAGATATTGAGTACCTGGACAAGAGAATAGTTGTCTGATTAATTGTGTTGTTCTTTGGTCAAAAAACATTTCATTATTCACCTCTGATGATTTTGTGTATATATTAATCGGTGTACATTAAAGCTTAGTGTTCAACATTTTGGCTTCTTGCATCTTATTGTTTCACCGTGCTTAGACTGGCGAGTAGTGACGTAAACTAAACTCATGTTACGTCCATACAATCAGACTTTAGGGTTTAAGGCGCTTCAATATTGACTTCAATTTTCCAAACTGGCAGTTGCCACATTGGCTTTACCCGAGCAGGTGCAGGAACCTGAACCAGGTGTGAGGAACGGTGTGTTCGTCCATGTCTTTGGGGATCAGAGCAGCGTCTTCATCATGGACTTTAAAGTGGGGAAAGGACGGGCCGAAGGTCAAGAGCAACAACCTGAAGGGTCAAACACAAACCATGTGAAGATATGCAGCACTGAACCTTTTTATCAGTTGGTGTGTGTGTGTGTGTGCGTGTGTGTGTGTAAACCTGGAGGTCAGGGCTGCGATGACTCGGCTCCATTGCTCCACCACAGCACCCTGATGTCTGCAGCTGCTCAACATCTGTCGGCCCGTCTGCCATAGGGAGCGAGACGGAAAACAGCGCGAGCAAGAGAGCAGCCAGACCTCTAACAGCACCGCCATCGACAGGTGAGACAGCTGCTCGCACACACCTGCATGGACGGAGACGGGTGGTCGGAACAAGCCCGAAACCGAGGCGATGGGTTTGTTAGTCCAGGCGAGCCGCGGGTGCGTTAGGGGCAGACAGGTGAGGTGACGAGTGGGCGGCGGTCACCGGCTCACCTGCGGCCAGCATGGCGCGGTTTATGCAGAGCAGAAAGTTCAGCAGCGTCTCCCAGGTGTCTCTGCTCATCACAGCACTGTCTCTGGCCAGAGACTGAACCGCACACAGCACCTGCTGACATAGAGATGTGTACACCGGACTCGCCTGGTCCGACCTGATGGGGGGGGGGGGACAAGGAACCTTTCGCATGAGTAATTGGAACTTTTTCATGCACCATTGGATCTCCTAATGCATGTTAGATGATCACAGATTATCTGATCATTAGGAGTCATGGGTTCTGGTCAGAGATAAGTGTTGAGATATTTGTTGGAGCTTTAGTCCAGGGGAGACAGTCTACCTGGACAGGAACAGGCTGTGCAGGTGTTGGAGGATCTTCTGGGTGTACAGGTCGGGCTTTCTGCTGATTGGAGGGGGGATAGATTCTTTTGGAGTAACCAGGGCCATCAGCCAATCAGTGTAGACATCTACGCAGAGTTTGACGGTGTCCCCGTCCAAAGGGAGAGTCAGACCGTAGCACAGCACCTCCATCGTCCACTTCACCTGGATAAAAACCAACGTAACCGATGAGTGTTTGCTTCCAGCTGCCTTGTTGTGGTTTCAGTTTGCCGTCTCAGCATCCAGTTTGTTAGGAACCCCCGGCGCCAACTAGGTATGATCAAAGACCTCTGTAATAAACCAAGGTTGTGATGATTGTGTCGTTTCATCCGTAGGATGGTTGTGCAGGACGTAGTCTGTGCCGAGGTTGAACTGTATTATGAAGCTATGAAGAGGTGGGGAGCTATTGCATTTATCCTGGTACATGAACAAACTACATGGTACAAAGTGCAACAATTCTGCTTAGAGGCATCGCACCAAATCAGGTTCCACAGTAAAACCCTTTGAAACTCATCCACACAGGGGAGCAAACTGCAGCTGGTGGCAGAGGCCAAGCAAATGATTTTCATACTCAACTACAATTGTTCATCCAACACTGAACATGATTACATATCAACACACAAGTGTGTAGTTAGGTTTCCATAGAGGTCACACACACACACACACACACACACACACACACACACACACACACACACACACACACACCTGTCTGTCTGTGCGCAGAAGGCTACGGGTGTCGGGGTTTCCCAGGCCAGCTCTCAGGGGCTTCACCACTGCAACAGCGACGTCTCTGCCCACGGAGGGCGGGAGGCAGCTGAGCACGCTCACTTGACCCCGCCCACTGGACAGTGATTGGTCCATGGCCTATCAATCACTGCTCACCTGAGAGACAGACAGGCAGAGAGACGGGGAGAGAAAACAATGCAGTTCAATGGTTAAGCCATTGGGGGATAGGGTCATTATTTTGTAAACATTTCAGCCAAAACCACCGGCTCTCCCTCGACTTAAATTCAACGCGTAAATGTGAACCGACACTACAAACACCTTCACTGTCTGCATATCAACGACACTTCAACCGCTTTTAACCACTTTGATTCAGACTGAAATACCGTACATCACAAAAAAGGATGGAGTTGTATTCAATCACTCAGAGACCATTCTACCCAGACGTCATGCCGACTTTTTCACCAACGCCACCAGCTTGATCACATTTGGGTCCTTCAGTGAAATAGAACCATCAAATATGGAACGGATGACTTTAGCGCCATAACCAACTCAAAATAACTTTGTACTAGCCCGGTCCAGCTGAGATACCAGTATACATGCTCCATATGGGAGACCAGTAAACCCACTACAAGTAAGACACCAGCACAAGTGAACTCGTGGAGAAAAGAAAGTTCAAAGCCTCATTTATTCCAGAATGAAATGGGACTTACCTCCGCAGGTGAGTCCAGGCGAATGAGCTCAAGGTGAGCAATCTGTTCAGTAACACACACACACACACACACAGGTCACTCTGAAAGTCAAAACACTTGAAGCTCAAAGCTCGAGCTCACCAGCGGCTGCTGCTGCCTTCAGGGTCAGTTCCAGTTTAACAGGAGGGAAGACTAACTCAGTTTACAATAAACAGAGATTTTAACAGACTTTGTCAACATGAACAGCGGGTGTCCCGCTCAATATGGTCTCGCAAGACAGACAGGGCGGAGTCAGACAGACATGCAGGCAAAAGCTAGTCTGAGAGGACAGACAGGAGTACCAGCAGAGGACGACCAACCGACAACGAAACAGAGATGAACAGAATGGGAGACAAGACAGACGGACCTCTTGCTGGCGCTACAATGCTAACGTGGCTAACTATGTGACCAGCATATGAGAAATGAGATCACTGTGCACGGGGTTTAGATGTGTGGCCTCCTGCCTACATACTGTATCTGCTGTGCAAAGAAGCAGCAGCTTACGCAGTGCATCCTGGTACTTTAATCACGCTGCACATAGTAACAAACTTTTTTATTGATAAACACATGATTCCGCGTCGAAATGAAAACACAAAGTCACAGTTAAAACTTTATTATTCTACCCGTTCTTACCCTTTATAAAAAAAATAAAAATAAAAACAAACAATCAAAAAAAGACACACCTTCAAAACATTTACTGCGGCAGGGCTCGTTTCACCAGCAGGGCGTCACCAGTACAGTAACGTGATTGGCTGAGTTTGAGAAGCTTGATTTCTTGAACCTTAACTAGAATTTACTGGTTGCCAGGCAACACAGAGCAGTGCTGTGCTGAACTGACTGGCAGTGAGACGATGAATAATCACAGATTAGAGTTCAATAGGGTTCTCGCTTCAGGAACCTGGTGAACATGGCGAAGGCAGCGATTGGTTTATCTGATGGAACCATGTGACCGGAACCCTACGGGAGCACAGAGGTCAAAAAGGTCAGAAACAGAATAATAGATTTCTAATTTTGTGCCTTCGCTTACAGTCACCAAGAGCTCAACTAGAATTCAAACATTTCTATGAAATGAACAGAACGAAGACGAGCGCGTCTACCTTCACAGTGAGGAAGGCGATGTTGTCAAACTCTTTGACGAAGCCTCCGATCTGCTGACCGTTCTCGTCGACGTAGAGCCAGGGCCGCCTCTGGACCTCCACCTGCGACACGGACATAGGTTAACGCACCTGCACACCATCTGCCCACCTCCAGAGTCTCACCGTACTACTACAGATGTTCAGTGGGATCACAGCTGGATCCGTTTTTGCTTTTTTTACCGACAGCGGTTGGATTTTATCGCAAGCGGCTGAAGAGGGCATTCCTTGATCTCTTATTGGTGATTTTCTCCCATATTGAATGTCAAGCGTGACCAAATTAGACGAAATGCAATTAGCTTACCAGCCATTAGTTAAGGATTATCGATTATTTAATTACCTGCTGGTTCAGAGACTCGACGAACCACTCGTCCCCCATGAAGTTACAGGCCATGTCCACGTCCCCGTTGTACACCAGGACGCGGTACTTCTGTTCAGAGAACACAACAGCTTCAGGACGTCAGGCGTGGCTAGAACTTTGAATTAAGTCTGGCAGAGAACTGCTGTTTCGCTTGGGATTTTGAGAGAACAGCTGTGCTCACTGACCAGAGCACTGAGCAGCTTCAGGTACTGTTTCCTGACGTCCTGGTAGAGACGACCGTAACTCAGATTCACCTCGGAGCTGCGAGGCAAAAAGGCAGGGATGTAATTACAACTTTATTGAAACAACTTAATGGTATCTCAAAGAAACCTGAAAACATTCATGGTCCTGGAGGTCCAAGTTACTGGAGGTTAGAAGTTGGACAGGTGCGTTACCTGCAGATGACCCAGTCCAGAGCCTTGGGGCTGATGTGCAGAGCAGTCTTGACAAACGGGTTGTTGAGGTACATGGTGGAGGCCGTGGAGTTAGTGCAGGGGGGGTCCAGGCGAACAGACCGGTGTGAAGATGCCAGACCTCGCAACTTCTGCTTAGAGTGAGAAGATAACCTGGTCACCTGTCCATCACTCAGGTAAAAGACACTTCAACGTTAAGACACCATTGTACACATACGTGGCTCCAGAGCCGCGTCCAGTGGTGGTTGATGAAAGAGTTCCCCAGATCTCTGATCACCAGCTCATCTCGTTCAATACTGACAATCGAGAACAGGAAGTTAACCCCTGTCACCTGTAAAATTTAAACAGTAACACGTCTTCCCCCTGAAGGTTAATAGGTCAACGCTTACCTGAATCTCTGGGGGACTCCACCTGGACAAGGTGCGTACAGGTTGTACATGTTCAGCCCCGAGGCGTAGACGATCCGCTGAACCTCGGTCAACTGCGGAAGAAACACAACTCCTGAAATCTGGCTCTCAGCCGGGTTCATCACATTCAGACCTAGTTTTAACTTCGGAACCGTTCTTGAGACTCACGCTTTTGGAGCAGTTCTCGTCAGGGTTTTCGTAGAAGTCACACTTCCCGCCGCTGCAGCAGAACGTCTGCAGCGAGGTCCAAAGCCGACTTCCAAGCAGGCCGTGGTAGTAGGCGAAGTACACAAGGGAGTTGTCATTCATCTCGTAGCTCGACATCCCGTTTCCCACGGCAACGCCCTGCAGGTCATGGACACAGCTAGATGAGTCCAAATGTGTCACAAATGTGTAATATATTACAAAAAGTAACCCCACATAGTGCAGCTCGCGTCCACTGTCCCTCACCATGTACTGCAGCATTAGCGTATAGCAATGCAGATTCAGCGCGTACCTGCAGGTTGAGACTGGCATCCTCCATCACCCTCTCGGCCAGCGTCGGGATGTAGATTCCTCCGTAACTCTCGCCGGTCAGGAACAACTCGTTCTTGCTGAACTCCGGAAACAGACGGAGGAACTCCTTCAGAGCCAGGTAGTTGTTCATCGATACCTGAGGAGAAAACTAACACCTGAACACCTGCGAGCCAATCAAATGCCAGGGTTTCAGGCACGCCACTGACCTCCGTGTCGTTGGTGGTGTAGTTCCTATCGTCAGAGTACGAGAAGCCGACCCCTGCTGGAGACTCCAGGTACAACATGTTGGCGATCTGCATTGGAAATAGTGAACCAATCACTTTCACTACAATAGCCAATGAGCTGTCAGTTCAGTCACATGGTGAATCTAGACCAGTCACACGACAGCATTCAGAGAGCTGATCTACTGACCATGTTCCAGGAGTACTGGTTGTACTGCAGCGTCACACCGTCATCCTGGACCTGAAACAACAGAGGTCAGAGTTCAGGAGGAGTCGCTATGACATCACACTGATGTCACATGGTCGCGTGCGTGATGTCCCGGGGTTACCGACCAGGAAGGGTCCGTGTTCTGTCAGAAGCCCGTCCAGGGAGCTGCAGCCGGGGCCGCCATTCAACCACAACACCAGCGGGTCAGTGGAGGGTTTATTCTGGGACTCCACGAACCTGAAAAACAAACTATGTCTTAATGTTGTAATAAGAAAATAAGAGAAGGGGCATCGAGGTTGATCACGAAACATCGTAAGTACTACACAACAATAATAAATTAAGTTAACTGCAATGACGCAGGTGTGTTTCATGTGTGTCTCTGGGTACCGACCAGTAATGCAGATGTTTCCCGTCGGCCACACTCAGGTAACCAGAATACTGTTTGAAGCTCGGCTGTTTCTGCAGACCAGGCAGGTACGTCACCTCGTCTGCAGCCGGAGCGGCATCGCCGCCACCCAGCAGGGAGAGCAGGAAGCAACTCCACACCACCACCTGCATCTGGAAGGAAACAACAGGAAGGAATCAGTTTTTACTTCCCGAATTAAATGCCGTCATCTGATGAACTAAAATGTGTTGAACAATTGCTGCGTCCGAGCAGAAAAACATCCACAGCTGTGTGTGATATATAATATATATATATGAATCATTTTGAATGTATCAAGGCAGCTTTTTTACCCAGGGAAGAAATATATATCGCATTTGTGCATTTATTTAATGAAGTCTGGCATACATAAAAGAACTTGCGCTGTCCTGCCAGGTTTATTTGTCAGCAGTCCAACAGAGGAAATGTATGTTAAAATTCTATTTTACTCTCGAGACTAACTGCAACAACATCACTCCAGCTGGGCGCTGCACCCACCAGGGGGCGCAACAAACAGAGGTGAGAGAACGAGTAAAAACAGCACGTGATGCCTACAAGGAAGTATAAGCCCGTGGTTGACTTTCTGAATTGTGCCGAATATACACTAGACGGGTTTCCCATTCAGAATTGGTTTTTCACGCATTTTCCTCGAGTTCCCGAAGCCCCCACCAGAAGGAGCAACGTAACACGTAGTAGTCTCACTAAGAGACAACACGTGTTGTCTCTTAGTGAGACTGCTCTTACAAAACTGTGGTCAGGTTCAGTTATTTACTGGTCACGTGTTTAGATCATAGACTAGATAGATTTTTATATAACTTCATACTTCCAAGTAGATTCAAGAATTAAGCCACCCGGAAACAAGCGCGATCGCTCGAAATAAAACAAAGATCAGCCGGGACAACTAAATGAAAACAGCGCAGATTACTCACCTCGTCCCTGTTTTTCTGCTTTTCTTTCTACCTTCTCGTTCAGCTGGGAAGTAGATGTGACTGTGGCTGCCGCAATGAACAGTGAGAGCAGGTCACATGACAGCGGCCGGTCACATGAGTTTCCTCGCCCCACGTGACTGTTCAAATCATTGGCTGACGCGGTTCTTTTCAATTTCGTTGAAACCACATTTAGTATAGTCTATGGCAAAGTATTAAACTGAAAAGTCCGCTAGTTTCTGGACCAATTGAACATGTTGCACTAATGCACGTTATTGATAAACCAATGACCGGTTCCGATCAGAAATACTGCGCATCTGCTGAATTCGAGTTAAATTAACTCTCACACGGATTTTTCTCCAGAAGATCAAGGTTGAATACAAAATACGATCCACACCCTATTCGCTGGATTTGGGCTGCGCATTTTATGGATACTTGCACTTCCTTACAGTATGGGCTGTTGCAACCGTTCTTCATAGTATTAACAAGTCAACTTTCTTACATTAAACATTTTAATTAGGCATTAGTTAATTTCCCGAATACTTTTTCCATTTAACTATAGGATTATTAGTGAGGTTTAACCCAAAATTCATAAGACAAGATACCCCAGTCAAGACAAATGTAACTGCATTTTTGAGGAAGTGAAACTGAAAGGTTCTCTATAGCGACTCAGTTAAAAGACATTGATCTAAATATTGAAGATCTCTATACATAAATGGCAGCTTCTTTTATACTAGAAAATTTGATACATTGAAAGTCACATCATTAAAACTGGTTAAAGACTAAATAAAAGGTCTATGGTTAATCCTTACGAGATGACAAATTGGTCAACGGCAATTTTAATTCAGAGCGCCAATTGGCTGTCACTGCGGACATAGACTGGTTACCATAGAAACTGAAAAAGACAGACAAGCTGAAATCAAACCATCCTGAAGAAACTTTATTAAAAAACACAAAACTGATTAAAACAAGAGAGATCTATACAACAAGCGAGTTCGGGGAGGCGGGACTTCCTCAGGGTCGGGGAGGCGGTCTCATTCCTGGAGGAGGTGGCCCTAAAAAATTAAAAATAAAAAAACAGAAGAGGCCACATTATTGTTTTACAGTAAATTCATTGAGAGGCTGTGATGAGATGTGCGGTGGCCATGGTAACAGTACCTCTCATGCCAGGGGGTGGCGGCCTCATGCCTGGAGGTGGCATCCCCATCGGAGCGCCTCGGCCCGGAGGCATCCCCATCGGAGGACCCATTGGGGGCCTCATGCCAGGAGGTGGGCCCATCATACCTGTGGGGAGTGGTGAGATCACAACCCATCCGTACACACAAGCCAGGTTGTGGTTTAACATGTTAAAAACAATAAATCACATGTCCACTGACCAGGAGGCGGGGCTCCTCTGCCCATTGGTGGTAGGGCTCCTCTACCAGGTTGGTATGGTGTGGGAGCACCAGCAATACTGGCTCCTGCTGCTGCCGCGGCAACTGTGCCTCTGCCCTGCGGGGTCATCACCTGGAAATGCACAGGAAGTGGTCATCACCCGAGCAAGCCAACAAGCAAACCTGGGCCTGAGTCGTTGCCTTATTTACCTGCTGCGACGGACCGCCCACACCTCTAACTGGGCCAGCGAGTCCAGCCGGAGCCTGAGGCATCGGAGCTCCTGCGGGGACGCCGCGACCTGCTGCCCGACCGACACCTGGACCTCCGGCCACGCCAGCCAAGGGGACACGAGCTATGCCAGTCTAAAGTGAAGGATGGGGATTATATAAAATAGTTTGACAAGCATCGACAAATCAGTGATTGAAACACTTTTAGGGCTCAAATATGGACTTTTTTACTCAAGCTCCCATTGGCTACACAGTTCAACTTACATCCTTAGGAGGCGGGCCCTCAACTGTCATGGAGACCAGGTTCTCACCCCTGAGGAGAACCAGACCTAGAACCCTCTTCTCTTCTCGCTCCGGCTGCTTGGAGTTCTTTGGCCTGCGGCACAAAAATATACAGTGTTAAACAGACATGATTAGTTACCCATCATGCCTCAGTTACTTCTATATGGCGATACTAAAACACTAGATAATGTGCAAACAAAAACAATCTGGCCATTTTCTGCAGTAGTAGAACAGCAGCAAATTTGAGAATCAAGCATATGCCGAACGGCCGTCAGAGCAAATATTGCATATTTTTCGTGCGGGAGAAGAGCGGAGATCATATCTCCGCTCTTCTCCCGCACCTACGATTTTGGCAAAGAGAAATCCCCAAACCCGTAAGAAGCAAATACATTTGATCCGAACTACAAAAGCACTCAGTTCCATCTGCTCTAGCACACCAGAACCAGTGGCCGCACTGATCATTGAACCGGCGGCCTCCAAGTTTCTGGAGTGCAGAGTCTATGCCCGTCACTCATATGCTTAACGGCCTACAGAAAATCCCTCATGTTGAATACTGTATGCAGCTTGAGGACCGATAGTCCTGCTGAATTTCAACCTTGCAGCGTTGAACCTACTTGATCTTCCTGAACTCATCACAGTCGCACAAGATCAGGTTCATGTGTTTGTCGAAGGCCTTGAAGGTGCCAATGAAGATCCTCCCGTCCTGGAGGATGCACCTCATCCTGAAGTCAATGTGCTGCAGCATCTTGCTGCTCTTACCCACCGTCTGAGGACCAAGCAGAAACAGGCGTTAATGGGACATAATCAGGAACCCAGACTGTTCCAAAATCAGTCCCACATCATGGCAAAGTGCTGCTGGTTCATGTATCCGACCACTAAGTGACCATCTGGGGACTTCAGTAGGGACAAGTCTTCAATATTAGCCTTCTCCTGATCAAATCGTTTACTAGGCAAGAGGAATCAAATGGGGAGTCTTGAACCAGTAGGCAGAACTATAACTTTTATCTGGTTTTCCCACATCGGGTCCCAGTTCGATGTTAAAAAGTTGACTAAACATTTTCCTTTTTGGGATTCTCCTTAAAGCCAATACAAGAAACGAGTTTTCCGTGTTCCAACTTACAATTGCAATGGCATTTATGTTAGTTAAAATGAAAAACTGAATGTGTATAGCTTTATACGTGTGCATAGCTTTATACGTGTAGATAAACACAGATGGACGATACCTTTTATAGATTCGCGTTACATTAGTGTCGACACGTGCGGACATTCATTTAACCAACTTTAAAGAACCATTTACACAGCAGCTAACGTTAGCTCCTAGTTTTGTTAGCCTGATGTAATACGGTGACGCGAGTCCACTGTATGTACACACGTTGACGGTAAATGCAATGGTTTACTGTTAACTGGATTAAAAACCAATATCGACATTTTAATTTACTAGAGCAAAGCAACCACAGGGGCGAAGGGCTAACGTTAGAAGCTAACGGCTAACAAACACTGAGGCCTAACCGGGCACATTAACGGCTGTAAATGGGGTTAAACGTCACACTGAAACCGGTCAACGTCCACAATCGGCGAATACAATTCATTGATTACTGATATCCTTAAACGAATTGAGAAAGTCTTGACTCGGCGCGGAGCTGCTTTTCTTCACCGACGTAGAACCGACGTCCATTCAAACTCCCGCTTTTATTAAAACAGGACCGTATATTCGGTAAATTTAAAAAGCCCCACTGCGGATAGAAAGTAAGCACTTGGTCCGGTCAATACTCACCATGTTTGCGGTTCTGATGGCTCCGATGTACCACGGATTCACCGAACAAACCCAAAAAATTGACCTGCGGAGTTACCGCCAGGCTCGTCTTTATCAGAGATTCAACAGGAAGTGACGAGAGGCAGCGGAAGTGTTCCTACCGGAACAAAGGGGACACACACACACAGTTCCCACCCGGGCTAAAACAACAGCCATGGCTACAGTTCCGAAGAAATTAAACGTCTTATCTTGGCCTATTAATACTTGAATATGCACTAGTTTATAAACAAATAGTAATACGTGTCTAAGAAACATTTTTTTAAAAACGTTTCTGTAACTTGTACTTGCTAATAAAAAGATAAAATATTAAGAATAAAATATTAAGACCAAATAAAAATCCCATTGAGGAAATAAGAATGAAAAAAATATATAAACAATAACATTATATAAACTTATATTACCCCCACCCAAAAATAAATAAACAAATATGAATATATATATGTATAAATATTGATCCAAATATATATACATATTTTAAATGTATTTATCAACATCTGGATTATCAGTGTGTTTACACATTCACAAACTCATCAATTAATTCTAGATTCTTTCTGCTCTACATCAACATCACCATCATCATCATCAACGGTAGAAGAATTTCCCGTCATCCTGCCGCGGGCAGGTTGCCATGGTAACCCGGGCTCCCGCCGCCGACGGCGCGCCGCAGTGAGCGACGAGAGACCCACGGAGGAGAGGCGGTGAGTCACCGAGACCAGCCGCGGTCAACGACTGACAACCGGCGGACCGGCGGACACGGAGACGAAGCTGTCGGTCGGTCCGTTAGTCCGTCATAACCCCCCCTCCCCAACAACCCCGCCGCTGCTGCGGAGGCGCGCGATGGTCGCGGACTGTTAATGAGATCCAGATGAAAGGCATCGACCGCAGTGTTGCTTCGACCTAAGAGACTACGGCAACCTCATCGGCGGAATCCGGACTGTTGCTGCGGTTTTGAGGACCAGGTAACCACCGGAAAGCAACCGCACCTGCAGCGACTGGCGACCGGACCGTTGATGTTTAATGTTGCTTTAACCGGTCGGAGGCTTCAGCAACTACAGCATCCAGGCCGACCGCAATACACTCTGCAGCAGTTATCAGGACACGGATTTCCTGCAACTTTAACTTACATAGAGGGAATCAAGCAACTAGACTCTGTTCATCAACCACATATAACCTTAAATGACTACAGCAACTAACCCAACAGCAACTAAACATACAGCAACTGTGCCTGCTGCAACTTGGAAATTAATTGTTGAGGATTGATATCCTCCCCCGGCCACAACATGACCTGCTGGAACAACTGTTGATGTTCAAATCAGTGTGAAACAACGGCAACTCGGCCTGCAACTACATCCACGGGACCTGTCGACTCATCGTCCAGCAGGTGAGTGATGTCACAATGTCGGTATGATGTGCCAGTCTTATGCAAAACTTAATTTAGCAAATAAAAAAGAACTGATGAGAATTAAAAGCAAGGGCTGATCCTGAAATAAAACAATGCAATGACACAATAAATAAGTTAGATAAGCTCAGAACTAAAGATTTTCTGTATGACATTCATCAGTTTGTGGACTGTTGATCTCAATCGTCGAGTTTGGCTATTTCAGTATCGCCATCTTGGATTACGTCTCTCTGGAAGGGACCTGTCAATCACAGTAACCCCTGCCCTAAAGCACATCCTGCTTTATGGTCTGTTTGACTCTAAATGGACCATAATTTAATAAATAAACATGAACACAATGAAGAACTTAATATCGTTATGAAACTATCTTGAATTTACTCTATGGATTTGACAAATTAAGAGTTGATTTGGCAAGTTATTTTCCGCATAATGTGGTGAATACAGCCTATGCAGGGAACCCAAACTTATTGTGTGCACAAAGTAAACAAGTTGTGGGACAAAAAGTAAGACAATAAATAAAATGTGAATGTGAGGGCCAGTATGCTTTAGTCCCTACGGAGCAGATTGCCAGATTGCCAGGGGCATAAAAGCCCTGCTCCAGCGTGGTTCGCGGTGGCGTTTGGTTTGGGCTTCGCTGGTTATTTTGGTTTGGGCTTCCTTTGTTTTGGCTGACAACACCTACACTTCCTTAAACACACGCATGCACACTGACAGTAATGATGCCACTGATGTCCACACTCCACAACCGGTAATTATTCCTTTGTTGAAGTGCAAATAAAACGGATCTTTACGTAACCGTGGTTATCTGTAATCTAACAGCCAGGTTGTGACAAATTGGGGGTTCGTCCAACTCGTCTCCCGTATGTGGGGATTTGGAGTTGGGGAAAGTAGTGCTCTGGTTTTGTGCGAGTCGGACGAGTTTTGTATTTGTTGGATTGCAACGTTTGGGGTCAACTAAACGGTAAAAAGTGGTACTGGGGTTGATTTTCATTGTAACCTGCATTTGGGGTGTTCAGATGTATTTGACGTGCGAATGTCCTAAAGTTGGTAAACGCTACTCATGTGATTGGTGATCCAAGTGGTATTTGTTGGTGTTTTCTTATCCGGTCATGGGGGAGGAGGCTTGCTGGGGTTACGCTGCAGCAGGGCCGGGTGACTTTTGCTCGTTGTGACTTGTGTTGTTCCCTGGTAGACTGTAGCGACGTTGCCCTTTGGGTTGGTTGAGCGGGTTTTTGTATTGCTGTGGCAAACGTGGTTGAAGCTTGTTTGGCAGCATGTCCGTGGTTTCAGCAGAGATGCTGGCTTGATGGCCGTCAGTGCGTAAATACCCACCACCGGCAGCTGCATGAGGATTAGGGATGAGCATTCCTCATCGCGTGCAAGGGTACACTTTGGAGTGTCTGTCTGGTCCGGCTGTGTGCATAAACGTGGCTTTGCGTGAGGGGTGTTCATGGTAGATAGTTGAAATGTCGGAGGTTCATCGACGCTCCATCTCAGGAGTCCCATGATAGATGCACAAGAGACCAGTCTGCTGGACCGCAGAGGATTATTCAGTGGTGGTCGAAGGACATAAATGTGTCAAAGAAAACATTCAAATGCGCTATAAAGTCCGAATGAACTGAGAATGGAATTATGTCGGAGGTCGGATCGTTTTTTGCAATTCCTACAGCGGTATCTTTTCAAGGTCATGGACTGTCGCTTGAGCAACAGAAGAGATTTCGTTGTTACAGATGGAACATGACAAAAGTAAACATTAATTAGAAATAAAAAAACGGATAGAAATAGAGAGAATCCGGCAAGAATCAGAGACGATAAGGAGAACCGGAGAGATATTGTTTGTCACAGGAATCCGGGCATACGGGGGATCACTTTGATGTAAGTCATTTGCGCTGGTTGCCACCGTTTAAAGAAAGGGGTCCAGACACTTTCTTCGTGTTGTTTGAACGTGTGGCTAAGACTTGTGCACTGTGCTCTTATGCTTCAGTGTGTCCTATCGGGAAAAGCAAAGGAAGCGTATTCCTCCGTGACTTTGGAGGACAGCTCTAGTTACTCTAAATTACAGACAGCGGTGCTTAAAGTGCATGAGCGAATGCCAGAGGGAGGAGTGCTGAAATCTGACTTCAGATTATGGGCAGGTTGTGACATGTATGTATTCTACCAATTAACGGGTTCATTTGGAAAATGTGTTGTTTTATATGACGTGGTAAATACAGCCTGTGCAGAGAATCCACCTTTATTGTGGGACAAAAAGTAGGACAATAGATAAAATGTCCCTCTTAGATATGTGTGATAAACTGACCTGGGGTCTGATTTTTCTTTTTCTTTAGAGAGTGTTGGAAAAACGATATAATAATGTTTCACATAAGTCAGTATTACTTAGATGACAGGAAGTCTGTGCTCTTTTATACACAGAGAGCACATTGTGTTTTTGGTCAAATTATAATAAGAAATTTGTGCCAGTTAATCTCGGGGTGCCGAAGATATTCATCTACATCCAAGGTTAATTCCCCCCAGACCCCCCCCCACTCCCCTCACCCCCACCGCTTTGTCTGTCTATGTTTACCTTCAAGTAGCCTTGACATAATGCTCTGTATGTTGTCAATTCTGTCTCCACTTGCAAGTATTATGTCCTGTTTAATGGTTTTACACTGGTGTTGAGTAGAGGAGTCCTTCAAGAGTCAGACTGACCTAAGGTCTGTTTGTCCTTTGAGCTCTGTTACAGAGCAGAAGAGTCCTGTAGGAGACAGACTGATCTGAGGTCTGTTTGTCCTTTGAGCTCTGTTACAGAGCAGAAGAGTCCTGCAGGAGACAGACTGATCGGAGGTTGTTTTGTCTCTGAATAGTGACGTCATCTTCCAGCTGTTTCAAACATTTATCTCTTAATAACCCCTGTAGCTGAGATTTCACAGAAATACAGCAAACACCTCAAGACAAAGTATTACAATGAGGAAAAAAATGTATGTGAATCTTAAAAAATGTGCGTTGACTTTGGTCTGTGACATTGTTTCTGTTAATCAAGACATGTGATCCCCTCTGACCCGATCGGTTGGCTCGTCAGGGGTTCAGGCCCAGGTATAGCCGTTGCCGTAGCAACGTCAGCATCCCCAGTGTCCCCATCCCCCGGTTACGTAACGGCTGCAGTCTATAAATACAACCGAGTGTTTGTGTGTGTGTGTGTGTGTGTGTGTGTGTGTGTGTGTGTGTGTGTGTGTGTGTGCGTGCGTGTGTGTGTGTGTGTGCTGAAGATGCTCGATAAATGTCAACAATAAACTAGATAGAGTAATAAATATATACAGCATCACAAAATCCTACTACTATGTACATGCTTTGTACAAGTCTTAATAGTCAGTATAGACTTGTCTGTCTGTGCCTCTGTAGATGGGCGTCCTCCCGGGCTGATCTGGAGTCAGGTAAGTACCGGCAGCTCAGGGGACCCTTTGTCCTCAGTATTGTGTCCACTCTTTGCGCTACTTGTACCTAAATTTCTTTGGCCCTGCAGTCATTTGACGGCCTCAGGCTGAGCTAAGCCCCGCCCGCCGCCGGCCCCTCTTTTCAGGTTCGGGTGAGGACGAAGGCCAACAGAATGAGCCTTCTAAAGGAGGCGGAGCCTGACCGAGGGACGGAAGCCAAGGTGAGAGTCCCCCACCCGCCTCCACCTGTGACATTTTTGATCTAAACATTATGGAATCTCAAACTACAATGTAAACATAGCGGCAGGAGTTTTGAATAAAAGCCTGAATTGGGTTCGTAGAAGCAGAGAGCCTGCTGTAAACCCTGTGTTGTCCTGTGTGCAGACCTGGGATCAGTCTCTGGTCTACACGCTGGAGGAGCTCGAGTGTAAAATCTGCTACAACCGCTACGACACTCGAAGTCGCAAACCCAAACTGCTGGGCTGTCTGCACCGGGTCTGCGCCAAGTGTCTGAAGAAGATGGTCGACATGGGTGAGTTCCCTCCGTTCGGGTTAAAGATGGCCGACGCATATCCAAGAGGCCGGCATGCTGAGCCTTAGACTTGAACTCCAGTCTCTAAAGACTTGACCTGACCAGAGACCTTCAAATCAGTTGGAGCTTTAGACTCAAGTCAGGTCTGTTATCCAGTCTCTGAAGCAATTACCTGATATTTGCCGATGAAGACTTATTACTCGTCCTTAATTACTTTGGATGGGACATCAAAAGAATTATCACTCGGTACTTGGAAGAAAAGTCCAGACAAAATAATAGTAAACGCACTTTAAGTAATGGTTGACTACCCATCTTCACGTATTGACACTTGAATCAACCACAGCTGTTTACCTAAAAATGAAAAATGTATTATCAACTCATTTCTTTTGCATTGTGAAAAATCACAACTCTTTAATCTAATTAATCTAATCTGATATTTGGATGGTGATATTGAAAATAAAGGAATGTGATGCAGTGGTGTTGTCAAACAAAAACAGACAATCAAAGATGTCAGAAAATATATTCAAGTTGATGAACTTTCTCTCAAAGAAATAACGGTTAGTTTTAACTAAAGTTAAAGTTGTAATCTCAACCATTAAAGAAATACTGTCCACTTCATATGTGATGATGGGAATGTTTATGTTGCCTCTTAACGGCTCTCACCATGGCAACGGGTGATTCTGTGGCTAGAAGCAAACATTGCTAACAGCGGCTAACACTGGTGATGGAGCTATTCAACGAGTCAAAGGATTCAGACGTCATCCTCTGTGTCATGTGACTCTTTTGATTCAGGAGAGTCTTCTCCGTCTATCATCTGCTGTCCTTTCTGTCGCCACGAGACCTACGTCCCCGATGAGGAGGTGAGACATTACTTTATTAACAAGGATATGAGGCTTTATGAATGAGGTGAGATTTCATTCTGTCAACGAGGAGGTGAGAATTTATTCTGTTCATTAGAGGTCAGTATTATTAAGGAGGTGATTCTCCCCCATTTGCGAGTTGGACAAGTGTCTTCCTGTCTCTGTCCTCTGATGAAGGTGTGGTTGATGGAGGACGACCGACACATCCTGGCTGTTCTGTCTTATCAGGACCGAGCCCGCCGTGGTGGCGGTGGTGGTGGAGGCGTAGGAGGAGGAGGGGGGGAGGTGTTGCTGAGTCCAAACAGTCTGACCGGTAAAATACTGAACCTGTCTGTCCATGTCTCTGTTTGTCACAAACATATAAGAATGTAATATTGGTTGTAGTTATTCATTATCTGTCCCCCCGGCAGGTGGGGGGGGCGTGGATTCGTCCCACCGGTCCTCGGACTGCCTGGTCATCACCATCATGGAGCTCCCATCGGACTCCCCCTCCTCGGACTCCCTGAGCATGCTCAACGTCGTGGGGCTGTACCGCCCCCCCAGCCTGGACTCGCTGCCCTGCAACCTGCCGACTCAGAAGTGTCGCGCCTGGACGTCCCGCAGCTTCCCCCGCTGCCTGCTGGGGGCACTCTGCCTGGTCAGTATACGGTCAGGGGGGGGAGGGGGCAGCCAGCTGCCGGGTGTGTGTGTGTGTGTGTGTGTCTGAGGTGGTGTGGTTGTGTCTGTGCAGGTGTACTTCAGCTCTCTGCCTCTGGGAATCTACCTGCTGATGATTGGTCAGCTGTGGCTCGGCGTGGTCCTGGTGAGTCTGGTCCCGTCCACGCTGCTGCTGCTCGTCCTCTACGGCTTCTGTCAGTGTCTGTGTCACGAGCTGATGGAGGCGTTTGCCGCGCGCGCGGATGCAATGCCGTAACAACAGCGACGCACGCACTACCGTGATGACGACAACATGTTTGCCGGGGGGAGCACGCTGAGCGCTGCCGACGCACGCTGCTATAACAACGACACGTTGCCATAACTACGACGACAACGACTAACAACTGGTCACCGCTGCCACGACAGTCAAACAGGCTGTTGTTGCAACTTCAACACACCGTACACATTACCTGTATATTTGTACCCACTACTATTGCACTTCTGGTTGGATGCTAAACATTTCGTTGCTCTGTACTTGTACTTGTGTAATGACAATAAAGTTTAATCTAATTAATCTAAACATTACAAGAGGCAACAACACAGCCGTTGACATAACAGAAAGAAACCACCAGAAAATAGTGCTAAAATGAATTTAACAGTTATAGTATGTCTAGGAAACACATCTCATTCTAATTACATTAAACTAATGTGTTGCCTGAATGTCTTCTCAGAATAGAGTGGATAAATTAGTGGAATCGTCCTCTCTGGGGACACAGCCGCGCTATATAATTTACACACGATCCGTTACCTCAAACCTAACGGCAGCAATTAGGAGGGATACCATCGTCATAACTTTACAAATTCTGCTGTGTAGTGTAGGCCTCCGAAAAAACAGCATCAGAACTGGAACAGAATCACTCCACTACAGACTGACCCACCTGTGCACTCTGACTCCGCCCCCTCTGAATACCAGCATCACGCCCTTCTCCCCCACCCTCCTCCTCTTCCTCCTCCTCCTCGTTGTGACTTCAAATGAGCTCCAGCTGAAATCATCACAAAGAGGAGGCAGAGTTTCTCACTCTGCTGAAGTTTTACTGTAAAGGATTTTCTCTTTCCTACTGGACAAGCTGAGAACGAGTTGTTTGTTTTTTTGTTTTCGGAGACCACGGAAAGATCCAAACTGTCGGCTGATGTCACAGGATACCAGTGTCTGTGCCGACTGTACCAGACTGACTTTATGTCGAAAGCATAATGTAACATATAACCTTATCGATATGTGGGAATCTGAGACTGACGTTTGTTAAATGCGCTTGTTTTCTATTTTCTTAAGACACCAGGAACAGAGAGAGTTTAGCACTGTTTAGCACAAAGACTGGAAATGAGGGAAACTGTTACAGTAGCTACATCAAAGTCCTGCTTCCTGTCCAAGAATATTCCCACAATGTCGGCAGAATATAAAGAAGGGTTAAAATTATTCCAAGATGCCTTAGTAAATGTCCTAGTACAAATTAAGTCTATGTTAGCTTTTTGGTTCTGAATTTTTAGCACTTGTTAGGAAAATAGTGTATACATTATTTTGAATGAACTGAGCATTTGAATGTATTTGTTTCATATGCGACAGTAGGTTTCTTAATGGTTACACATTTACATGTTTGTGTGTATTACGTAAATACAATACTTTGTGAAATTGTCGACAGCAAACAGAATTGTGTTGATGTTTTTAATGACATTTCTCGTTCTTATGTTGAATCCTATCACCACAGGTTAATAACATGTCATATCACAACAATTTTGTCCTCAGACAAGTCACTTCAGCTTTTAAGTTGAACGCTGCTTTTACAGATGTTCAAATCGATGCCAAACATGGGAATCATGTCTTCTTTGAGTCAACTAAGCTAACAGTCTCCCCTGCTTGCAGCCTTTGAGCTAGGCTAACAGTCTCACCTGCTTGCAGCCTTTGAGCTAGGCTAACAGTCTCCCCTGCTTGCAGCCTTTGTGCTAAGCTAACAGTCTCCCCTGCTTGCAGCCTTTGTGCTAAGCTAACAGTCTCCCCTGGTTGCAACCTTTGTGCTAAGCTAACAGTCTCACCTGCTTGCAGCCTCTGTGCTAAGCTAACAGTCTCACCTGCTTGCAGCCTTTGTGCTAAGCTAACAGTCTCCCCTGGTTGCAGCCTTTGTGCTAAGCTAACAGTCTCACCTGCTTGCAACCTATGTGCTAAGCTAACAGTCTCCCCTGCTTGCAGCCTTTGTGCTGAGCTAACAGTTCTTCCATGTGTGCAGCATTTGTGCTAACCTAGCAGTTCCCTCCTGGCAGCAGCCTTTGTGCTAAGCTAACAGTTTAAGCTAACAGAAAGCAAGGCGATTTAAAGAGCTGTCGGGCTGTTCCTCTCAGTTTTCTGTCTTTATAAGAAGTGCCATTATTTGATCATGTGATGAAAAGGAGGACACTGTGAGCCTTCAAGAGCTGTTGTGTCACTTCCTGTCTTTGTAGAGGGTGGAGCATGTGCAGCGTGGTCTCCATTTAAACATCAAATAAACTACAGCCACTGAAATAAGAATCATTGCAGATTATTTAACTTTGACCCTGGCAGATGTTGCCAGTTTCCTGCTAAGTAAAGTTACTGTTACCTGTGTTTGTATGATAAATAATGTTGACATTAATGTTGAACAGTTAATCTTACTGACTGACTTACTGCTGTTCTTTGTACATTAGGTTATAACTTATGTTATTAGAGAAGAAGATGGAAAAGACTAGAACAGCACGTGTCTGTAAATAACCCTGATGTAACCTACTCCACCTGGACAGGTAAATCCCTGATGGAGTAGGTTTGCTTGTAAGACACTGCTGAGGGTAATATCAAGAGGCTCATAGGAGGACCTCAGCTGGCGTTAATTAAAAAACAGTGACGTCCTCTGGGATGAGAAGAAGAACGTTTATAGAAACCTGCCTGACATCGGACCTACAGAAAGAATAGCCGGTCGAAGGAGTTGTGATCAGCGGCAGGTAGGTGAACACTCAATATATATATATATATATATAAACTAAAATTACATATGTCCGATTTGAAATATACATTTGTAAATTATATAAAGTGCTAATATTTACCATTGCTGTAAGATTCATTTAATTGTAATCTTTAACATCATGTTTAATAAGTCACTGATAAAAATGATTTGATTGCACCAGAAAACCTGATAGAGCAGCAACACAAAGACAAATGTTTAACCGATGCTTCGTGGACACAAACAAATGCATTTTCTAGGAAAGTAAAATAGCGCTGTAATTAACAGTGGGAGTGGAGAAAGATCAATTGACAGTATATTTAATCTTCGGTCACTTTATGGCGCTGAGGGAGGTAAGATCTGGATTTGAATGCGTTTCTTCTTTTATTCTGAAAACAGTAAATTGGCATCATACATATCGCAACATATTGGGATGAATTACTGATAAAAGTATTTAAATTACTTTTCTAAATAACTTTTGTAACATTATATGTTTTCAATGTATTTTCTTACATGTGGCTCAATGTGCTCTCCTTCTGATAACGACCATTTTTAAAGCCGCCCCGCGGAGGCCTACCCAGCTCGGCTTAAAATCAATAACTAACTATAGACAATGACAACAGATCCACACACCTGCCCTGCTCCTCGGCAGCACGGCGAAGAGATGAGCCGGTGGCGTCGTTCGGTGGACGAGTTGGCGGCGCGGCGGCCGCAGCAGGGCGAGTGCGAGCGCGCCCAGGAAGCCCTCGGTCGGGTCACCTCGTGTTTCCAGCAGCTGGCGGTTTCACTCGGCAGCTCAGCCGACAGCAGCTTCCTGCGAGACGAGATGGACGAGACGCGAGCGCTGGCACACCGCATCTGCAGTGGTACGAAAACCTGTCGCCATGAAACGTTGGTGCACCTGACTTCCTGTCACCTGCTCAATGTCTGTCTGTCGGCCTGCAGGTCTGTCCCGGCGTCTGATGCACCTGCTGTCAGACTGTGACTCTGACCCCTCTTCGGCAGAGCGACTGTGGGTTCTCTTCCTGTCCGCAATAGAAAACTTCCTGTTTGACCTCTACAAGGCCCGCAATCTGATTGGACGGTTTCCCCTGACCCAGCGGTCCAACAGGCGCTCTTTAGTCAATGCAGGTAAGCTGATGGCCTTCATTTCCTGTCCATGGAAGCTTTGTGATTGGCTGCCTTACTTTCTACCTTTCCTTCACCTGCTTTCATTGCTTCTTTCGGAATTGAACACTGAAACTTTTATATAGGAACTATAGGTATATTTTTTCAGAATTCTCAACGATTGAACCAACCCAAGGAACTACACAACTTTTCTGGGGAATATTTATTAAGCTGCTGACGATCCAACCGGCGAACGGTAGTGCTGACAGGGTGGTGGGTGGCTGACGATCCGAGCGGTACGGCCTACGGTTCACTGACGGCGCGGCAGTCACCCGGCGGGTGGATTTACCTCTTTTAGGACCGTAACGTTATCATAGAGCTCTCGAACCTCCTTTAGAATGACTGGAACCTCCTTACAGTGACGTACATACCTAGAAATGAATGATTCTTGATCAATATAATAACTTCCACTAACCTCAAGTGTCTTCACTCTCTTTCCAGGGTGTGCAGATGGCGTGGTGGGCGTGGCAGCTCGGGTGGCTTCGGTCCAGGTGCCGTGGCTCGCCTTGGAGGAGGAGCCATGCCCTGATCTGACCAATCACATCGCAGCATTGGAGGCAATGCTGAGCGAGATGCAGCTGAGAGTGAGACACACAGAGGCAGAGATAGAAAAAAGTACCTTTTCAGAGCATATTGAACATGAAACGGTTCAGGTAGAACCAATTTAAAGTATATTATGAATGGGTGTTGCACCTGTACCTCTTGTAACTTGTTGAGTCTTGTACACAGAAGGAGTGTCTTGATCCCTGTTGTATCGTTTACCTTTCTGTTGGAGTGTCTTGTTCCGGTTTGTCTTGCTGTGGTACCTGTTGTAATGTTTGTCAGTAGTGTCTTGGCGTGTCTTGTTTAAACTTCTGCAGGTTCCTGTTGCGTTCTGGTCGGTAGAAGCGACGCAGCCAGCGTGGCCCGAAGCTTGTGGTGAATTTGAACAACCGGATGACACCCTGGAGGACCTGATGGAGGTTGAAGTGATCTCTAACAAGGTGCCCTGCTGCGGACTGGGCTGCGTCGGGTAGAGGGGAAGGAGCTGTAGTCGCAACTGACATCGCCTGGAGTAAATACCACTGACAAGAAGGGATGCTCATGGTTATGCATTAATCAGCCATGTTAGACGAATGTAATCGTAATCCGACAGGATCACAGACCACTCGCTACTCTTCAAGCTGTGAAAAGGAGGCACTCATTCAAGTCCAACAGCTGAGGCGGGTGAACCAGTACAAAGAAGTGGAACCGTTTAACAAAGAAAAAATGGTTCATCCATATTGCAACGTGCATATGCATTTCTATGTACTTAGTGATCAAACTGTGTTTCCCTCGGAAACAAATAAGCTAAATATAGTTTTGTTGAGTTTTAATAATCTGTAAATATCCTCAGTCTGACTAAAATAAATGGTATAAATCAATATAAAGCACAATTTAGTAGTTTTTCCTGGCCCATTTTGTGCCCTGAACATTGGACCGTGGCAGCTTAAAATACTGGTAATTGTAACGCCACAGGTTCTGAGAATCTACAAGTTGGACTAATATTTCATAATAGCATTTAATTTTTATGGAACTATTCCAATATTGCACGAAAGCATCATTCCTTGAATACAAAATGTAGGGGAAAAAAAAAAAAAGTGTCTCAGATATCAGTAAACCAGCCAGTAGCCATGTGTTGTGACAAGAACTTTATTCATACGACGAGATGGACAAACATAAAAATATTTTACAAACACAGAAGGCAAATAGACAGAAGGAAAGGAGAAGAATAAAACGTATCTGCTGCATCAAATCTGGAAGGTTGACTGTAGATGAGTTTTAAAGGCTGAAACAGACAAAATGGTTGTTAGAAATACATCTCAGCCCCGGCTTACAACCGGACGTTCTGGAGACTTAACAGTTCATTTAAACCGATCAACTTTCAATATTGTTACCCCCCGATTATCTGCTCAATCATTGTGCATTTTACAACTTTCAGAGAGCGGCAAAAAACGTTTCCTTAAGCGGCAAAGCTAGATTGAAAGTTTTTTTTGGTAGATAAATTACCCTCCATGAGCAACACTGGGCAATGATTAACCTCAGAGTAATAATACAGCTGACCTAAACGCCTCTTTCCCAAAGTTAGCCTGTAAAAGGACTTTTGTGCCCCATGTCATATGGCGACTGACCAGAAATATACAACTACAGAAAACGTGGCGACAGTCAGGTGTGAGGTCATTGAACGCAGCAGCAGCTTCTTACCTTCTTGGTTGTCCCACATTTCAGCAGCAGTTGTGTTCAACGGACTCTCGTTGTTTGGCTCTGAAACAGACATCAACGTATTGTTACCACAAATATAAGTCAATGAGTTAAAAAAGGGGGTTTGATAGCCATGGCTGTCGTGTTTCCAGTAGAAACCACTTAATACAAAATGCAAATGTGCGTCTAAAATGCATTTTTACTATATCCTGCATCAGTGAGATGTAAATATTGCTGTTGGAGTCATGTAACCATGGTTACCTCCCAGCAGGCTCTGGATGGACAGCAGGATGGAGCGCACGTCGTAGAGCGCCGACCATTTGTCCTTTAGGATGTCGAGACAGATGAAGCCCTGTTCGTCCACGTTGGGGTGAAAACAGGAAGTGACGAACTTCACACGAGGCGCTTGGTATGGGTAACCAGCGGGAAACTCCAACGACAAACGGTACCGGAGGCCTTCGTACACCTGAGAGACAAACAGAACCTTTTAGTTAGGAGACATTTGGGGTGTCATCTTTCACCACCATTGCATCCTTGCAGTGTGCATGAGATTGAGTGAGACTGAGCATGGACCAATCGATGTCCTGTGAGGAGCTGGAGGCGACTTGGATGCGTGCAATAACAGAAAGCCAACTAGACGGCGGTCATGACGATATCAGCGCAGAGGCTGTAAAAGCATTAGTCAGACCAGAACTGGCGAACCGATCTTGCGCGCGCGCACACACACCGTCCCCTGAGCTCCATCGATGGTCCCAATCCACTTGAAGAGATTGTCAGACTCTGGAAAAGCCGAGATCCCCTTATCACCTGACATCTGCAATACACAGAGGGTTCATGTGATGTCACCGAAGCTGCATCATCAACAGAGAGGTAACAGTCAGGGATGACACACACACACACACACAGACTTTAAACTCACCATCAGAGTCATAAGTTCCTGCTGCAGCCTGCAGACAAAGAAACAACTTTAATATTGTCGCATTCACCCACAACTTCATAGCTCAATGTATGCATTTTTTGGACCACCTGTAAAATCTAGTTTAACAGATTTCACTTTGAACACGCTGTGAACTCTGCTTGTGTGGAAGGAAAACATTACAGCGAACACATTAGTTAATATCAATTAACGTAAGTTAATTAGCAATAAATGAATATGGGAGGTAAAAAAATGACATGTTACGGAAGTGCCTCTTCCAGATACATTAAAAAAAATAACATCTCAACCCGGATGACTTCAATGAGACGCCAGCGTCAGATATTCAGACTGAACGGGTCTGGACCTCCGGAGCTCACCGTTTGGACACCGAGCTTCTGGCTGCGCTGCCGCCGCTCTCGCTGCCCTTGAGAGCGGCTGTGGACGAGGCTGCTGCCGCCGCGGGGTCCATGTTCTGGGAGGCCATGGTCGATGTGGTGGTTCGATGCTGGAGACGGAACAAGACAGACGGGCGGGTGGTCAGAACCGGGGCCCACTTCGTCAAAGATGCCGACAAAACGCAATAAGACTGCGGATAAGCTATCCCTTTAAATGACCGTTAGCCAACAGCAGCTGTCGGTACGTGTTAGCTTATTCCGGATGAGGCCGCGCGTACTAATGTGTGACTTTGACTGCACGTTAATATGACGTTAGTTAATTACACTGCGCAAAGGAGTTTAAACAGTCGGCAGATCAGTGAGTAAAGGGTCACTTCTTCCGACACGGTCCAGTTTTAGCTTTGTGCTAACGTTAGCGCACTCGGCTAGCTAGAGATTAGCTTAGCGGATAGCACTTTTCTCAGTCAAAGCACAAAGAGACAACTTGCCGCTGGAACAGTAACACACGCAATACCCACCTTCGGGTGTATAATCCAGGCGAAAACGCTACCTGCGGGACTCACCGTGTGTTGGTGCGTTACCGGGTCGACCTGATGATTCAAACTGACCTCGCTCCCGCCCCCTTTGTTTAAACCAGGGTTATCTCACACACGCAGCCAATCGGCGACCGATGTTCAAAAACAAACTACCTCTTACAAACCAATTACAAGGGGGCGGGTGGAAGGAGCTGGGATGTGATTGGGCAAGAGGAATGTCAAGAAATCTTTCGAAACAACGCGTCACAGTTGAGACTGGCCATTCAAAAAAACTTTCAGTACTTGTCACGTTTTGTATGTGGAAAAATGAATATCCATGTCAAATGATATATATATACAACCTAATATATGAATAATACATGTTTCTAGCCAACAGCAACAACAATGATAACAGACAATACAATTGGAAATACAGTTTGTTGATTTATTATAAAAGTATAACATGCAGTTTTCAGTCCATAAGAACACAGTTACAGAAGAAAAGTACATAAAAATGAGATATATATCTCAGGACAGAGGGTGGATTCCATGCTCAATATTACATTTCTATTTTAGTTTACATAAGGCACTGGTGTAAGTAAAACGTCTTATATTTATATTTTGCCTTATTAATTTGACTTCCTCTCATTGCATTGGGTTCCATTTTACAATGGTGTCAGCATGATTTATTGTACACTTAATAATGTTATTGTATCCTTCATATGCGTTTACAATAATTAAGTTCCCTTTATATTTTGTTTTGTTTAAGGATGTCACAATGTGGGGAAGAAGTTGCTCTGTTTCTGTATGTCTTGCTAGATGGCGGCAGGGTCAACAGGAAGTGGGGGTTGTTGTCATTTACTATTCCTTACGCTCTATTAAAACGAATATGAATATTCTTAATTCTTCCCGACCTCAAACGTTGTGGGCGGGACTTAGTTCGGAATGGCACCCAGGCTATCATAACACAGATTTAATTAAACTACAACAAATGTGTGTTTTGGCGCACAACCAGTAAGTAGCGGTATTGCAAAAATACACAATATGAAGGTCCAAAGAAACCAGATGTTTTGTATTGTTTATATTTTTATTAGGGCTGTCAAATGATTACAATTTTTAATCAAATTAATCAGAGTTTTCAGTGGATTAATCATGATTAATCCACATATGCGACGTTTCCAGGGAGAAATAACAAATATGGGTAAAAAACAGGAGCGTTGGCAGGTAAAACTCCAAAAAAGTGCGCTGAGCGGCTGCCTCTCTCTTTCTCGATGGGCGTAAATCTGATCTAACAGTAGGGGGGGACAATAAACATAACATTTCTGAAGAGCAATTTTTGAAGGGGACAGAAATAATAACGTTAGCTAGTTGTAGTGGGGGCATATCCAACAAGCAATCAAACAAGCTGGGTAACATTATATTACACAAGCATAGCAGACTTTTTTGTCATGACTAATTCATTAAATACTCAGCATCATTTGTATTTGAGAAAATAAAAACTTCATCCGATGTTTAATGTGAATAAAATAGCCTTAGACCGCCTACTTACCACGTTCCTGTCACTACCATGTGACTGAGTCGAGTGCAGATCGCGCAGATCCTGACGTACGGCAGGCAGCAGACCAAACCACTGTGAGGCAAGGGAGCGGGGACTCAAAAATGTTTCGAAACTTAAAAGCGTTTTGGGGGTTTGTATTGTTTTACTTCTTACAAAGATAGAAAGTATACTTAATTATGTTATTTACAATACACTCCATTGTTTTAATGATATTTGTAGGAGGGGGACAACCCTTAGATGGGGGGTCCTGACCCCCCTGGTATTTACGCCCTTGTCTCTCTCCCACACATACACGCACACACGTCGTCAACAGCGCAGAAGGCGGAAGGGGGAGAGAGCGATACCGTTTCTCTCCAGGAGACTTTAAAGACTTTAAATTATGAGAAATATGCTGTATACATGTCACTAGATTTGTCTCTAGTCGCTTTTGACACAAAAGTCGCCAGGAGGAGGATTTGTTTGTTATAATAGTCCAACCACAACCGCATTTCGGACACATTCCCGACCCGAATAATTTGCGTTAAAAAATTGACGTAATTAACGACAAACATCTAATTAACGCCGTTAGTGCACTATTTTTGACAGCCCTAATTTTTATACATGCATTATACTTTCAATTTACATATGTTTATGTTTTATTTAATCAACATAAGTACTAAACATCCCAATCCATATTCCATACTAGGAGGTGGCAGTAAAGCACTAATGCATTGTTTCCAACTGCCAATAAACCTCAGAAGAAGAAGTACCGGAAGTCGTTCTGTTTTGAAGGATTGGTGTTTCCGGCTGCCCCTGTTCAGTATTTGTGCTCAGAGTAGAAGATGAACGCGCCTCCCGCCTTCGAGTCGTTTCTCCTGTTTGATGGCGAGAAAAAGATCAGCATCAGCAAGGATACGAAAGTGCCGAACGCCTGTTTGTTCACGCTGAACAAAGAGGACCACACGCTAGGAAACATCATTCGAGCGTAAGTTGCTAGCCAGGAGCTAACACAATGCTAACAGGCTAACCCTACAGACCAGAGGCTAACAGGCGGCATCAAGCTCTTGGGCTGTTTATGAACTCATGGAATCACCGGTTATATACACCTGTGTTACGAGTGTAAACAATATCGGGTAGCATCACTGAATATCTAAAGTTGTTAGTGTACTAACGTATACCTCTCATGAAGTACGAAGTCGGGTTAGTGCAGCCATGTTAATACACTCAGTTTTGATTATTACAAAATGAAATTACAACAATAATTTGTGTAAAGAAGTTCAGCTTCACACAGTTTGTCACAATGGGAGTTGCTTTTTAACCTTTGAGGTAAAAGGTTCAGATCTTGATCACATTTGTGTCTGTGTATCAGTCAGCTGTTGAAGGATCCGCAGGTTCTGTTTGCTGGTTATAAAGTTCCACATCCTCTAGAACACAAGATCGTCATCAGAGTGCAGACCACACCTGACTACAGTCCACAGGTAACGCACACACCTGACTACAGTCTACAGGTTACACACACACACACACCTGACTAGTCTACACGCAACACACAAACACGCATGTCCTGCTGCTTTCTGATGACTGTCCACACCTGAGATCAGTGGGGGTCTTGCAGCTTCTCAGGCTTTTTATTTTGACAGGAAGCGTTTACGAACGCCATCACAGATCTCATCAGCGAGCTCTCTCTGCTGGAGGAACGCTTCAGAGTCGCCATCAAGGACAAACAAGAAGGAATTGAGTGATGCCACGCCCCCAAATGATGTCACGTCCTTGTTTGATCATTGGTTTGTTTTTGTAAATAAAATATGTGATGCCACAACCTGGGGTTTGTTTTCATTGTTATTTATTTTTTTAAAACGGCATTAAAAATAACACGTGATCACGGCGTGAGAAGAGAGGAGGAGCATGGGTCGGGGGTCAGGTCAGGGGTCAGTGTCTCTCTGAGCCTCCATGGCTCTTTGCATCTTCTCCACTATCCACAGAGGAACTGAGAAAGGCTTCAACTCGTCCATCCTGACATCTGGACAGTCCCTGCAGGTACCACACACACACGCACCGCTATTACTACAGCAACCAGAGACGCACCAGTGGCGCTGGTTACTCTGGAGACGTTGGAGTGCCGTCAGACTCACTTGTATTCATCACTGCGAGACAGATCCTGGATGTCCTCTTCAATCAGCAGGTAGGCCTGAACACACACATGTTGCAGTGATGCCTACAAGTGCACCAGTCGGAAAGTTATCATGTTATTCGTCCTCACCATCTTCCCCCCTGTCGCTCTCATGTGATGTCTCTCTGCCAGCCACTGCTTATCCTTAGCATCTGCTGCATACTGCAACACACGCACATGTTATTTAAAAGACGCACACACCCAGGTAAACGCAGTGTTTGCGTGATTGTTTACCTTAAACAGATCAGCGTGTTTGATGTAGATGCGTCCTCTAGTTCCGCCCATCCCCAGTGCCCTGCAGTTACAGCAGAACAACACACAATGACTTTCTGTTGAACAGGACACAACGTTTAAATTATGTTACAATGACTAAACCATGTTTACCTGTTGTAAACATGGTATTTACTCACTTGTTGGCTCTGGAGCCGAGAACAAACGTGCTATTTTCATTTAGTCTGGATGGTTCCCACTGAAACGCAAACAAATGATCAGCAAGAAGTAGTGAAAAGAGGCGGGACATTGAACTTCAACGAATTAGGTTCTCTATGGTCAAACATTGAGCTTATCGCTATTTAGCTTTTCTTTACTCTCTTGTGAAAAGAAAGAAAAGACACTTGGGTGTCATGCGGCTTGGAACAGGTCTGTATCCATGACGACACAACGAGGGGTCAGCTTGTGTGAACTGCCCCTTTTAACTGACTCACCCTCGGCCCTTCTTTCTTGATCGGATCCGACTTGAGCTTGACCCTGAGGAAAGTCAAAAGGGATACGTCAGTTGCTCACGTGATCCAACTGAACAGTGAGAATGTAATTGGTTTGGCGGCAGATACTCACTGATTGGGAAAGTTGTGAGGTCGATCTGAGGCCGGCACTGGGCCCGGACGAGCCCGTCTCTGCAAACACACAATGGTCACAAACGTTACAACTGCGGATGTTCTGATTTTGTCGCATGTTTCCCATTTGCAACCGAATGGAATGTGAAGCCCCGCCCTAAAGCGTGCCCTGCTTTATGGTCGGTTTGACTAAATGAACATCATGCTGTATTGAAGAAGCTCTGAAACTAGAGATTGAGATCATCAACTCGTGTTTACTGAGGGAATAAATCAAGAGAGAAGTAGTCATTTTCTCATAGACGTCTATAGGACCAGAGGAGTCGCCCCCTGCTGGTCACAACCGATCATGCATTTTTGAAGACACTCGACAGAACTGAAGGTCGTCTCTGACTCTCAAGGCCATCAGGAAGAATTTGTGAACCGTTATGTTAGTTGAGAGTGATGTTGCCTGACAGAACAAGCAAACACCTGTAAAGTCAAAGTTGAGGGTACCTTCTTGGGGACAGGGCTTCCTCTCTGACTGTAGTCTTCATCAGCTGCAGGTCTGGACCTCTGGCGGGACAAAAAGAACCAGATAAGAACCCAGAACGGGTGAAAACATGATCCGGCGGTTTGCATCTGCCGGCTCCTACCTTGATGGCGGCCTCTGATCTCGCCCTATTCAGCGCTGCCTCTGGGAACAGCTGTTTGGCCTGGGGGGTGACACCACAGAGAGACCAATAGGTTACTACACAGACCTGAAGTCATAGGTCATGAGGTCACAACCCCCCCAACCCCGTCATATGACACCCGCTGAATGTTCGGCTTCAACATTTAGTATGTGGTTGACACAGCGAAGGTCACAGGACCACAGAAGTGAACTCACATGTTCCAGAACATTCCTGCAAGCCTCTCTGATCAGCTGATCGGTCTGAACGCTCTCACCGACGTTCTCCTTCACGTTCTCTGCCGCTTTCTCAAAGAACTGGGGAAAAAAACAACGGAACGTAAACAGACACATCTGTCCCCACATTCTCAGACCTGGTTACCGGCCAACGCTCTTAAAAATATTCAAATGCAAGAGTCGTATGGAATGTAAATTGGGATGAACTTTTTTCAAATGAATAGAAATTAAATGGTGACCTCTGACCTTTTGGTAATTTTTGAAAACAGCCATGATGTCCTCATTAAACCTGGGCTGAAGCACAGCCCTGAGCAGATCCATGGAAACCTGGGGATCAGTGTAGCTACACACACACACACACACACACACACACACACACACACACACACACACACACACACACACACACACACAGAGTTAAACCACTTAAAACAGAGTGGTGTGAATCAGCATGTAGCAGTCATCACCTGCAGGCTCCCTTATGTTTAAACTGGGCACTATGCAGCAGGACCAGTGTCACTCCTGAATAACCCGTAAACCAGGACTGACCTGACTGCCATGTGGGATCGTCGTCCTCGTCTCTGTATCTGTCGGTGTTTGATCATCAAATTCCACGGCTTCTACACAGGGTATATAAAACATAAATTAATCAATGGAAAACAAATGAATTAAGGACATGAATACATCATCCAGTCATTTCATATTAATGAAAAACTTAACTGTAAAACAGGACTTCAAAGATTTTAAGTATTTATGTTATAAAACTAAAATACTTATTGGTCAATTGATAAAGGAAAGTATGTTTTCTAAACAATATTCAAAGATGAATCTATACATGATGTGCAGCCATAACGTCATCCGGGAGACTCGAGACATAATTAGCAAATAGATTACAATTTTAAAAATTATAATTTGACGACAAAAAAACTTGAAAACAATGAAACTTAATTGGATGAGCTCAGGTTCGGACTAGGAGCTAGCTAAGCATTGTTAGCCGCCGTTAGCAGCGGTTCGTACCGGGCTCTGGTCAGGCTGCTCCTGCCCGTCCTGCTGCAGCCAGTCCCGGCCTCCCTCACTGCGGTGGGCTCCCATCTTAGATCTGTCCGGTCCACTTCCGAGCTAGTGGCGCTAGGCTAGGCTAACCGCAGCTAAAGCTAACGGCGGATGCTGCGATCGATCTCCGCAGCGTATCGTTACCGAATCCCGTTTTATTTTTACCGTAAAGTCAACGTGATAAACGACACTAGGAGGAAGAGAGAGATGTTTACGGATAAACTGATTGTTGATAAACTGATTGTTGATGATCAACAAGGACTTATTGTGTCACGGTCTTGTTTCCGGTTGGGTGACCCAGTAGTAAGTGGTAACCCATTTCCGGTAAAATACTTCAGAATAAAAGTACCGGAATCCGAGAAAATATTTCAATAAAACGTTTTTTTTTTCATGGGCGTCGATACTTTGTGTTCTCCCTATGTGGGGATATTATACCGACTTAAGAAATGTATTTCTCTCTGATGAAAACTAATTTTGAAATTTTAAAATAAATGGGATAAAATATGGTTAAGCAAATTATAGAAAGTATACCGTTTGTATAATAAGCAAGTCGCTACAAAATACAAATACAAATTTTCTTAAATTAGAATCTAAAAATGTTCAGGTACATCAGATAAATAAACATAAGTCAACAAATGTGTAAATTATCCAACCTGGTAAACTGTTACACTAATGGGATTTGTTACCGAACCTTTGACATTTCCGTGATTGGACGCTTCCCGTGTGTTCAGTGTTTGACGTCACACGATACAAAAGTGTTACATGACAAAGACGAGCTGGACAGGCGCGTGACTGGATTGGGTATGTTTTTACTGGGAGGGTGAAGCCGCGTTTTAATTTGCAGGATCTAAGGACAGATTGTACTTACATTCTCCAGCTGAGAGGACAATAAAACCATAAAACACAGCTGGGTTTTTTTTTTTTGCAGCTCTAAAACGTGGCCGCGTGACATCACACCTTCTGCTACTTCACATTCACAGCGTCTCAATTGAGACTACCAAAGGAACATTGTTTTCAGCAAAAAACAAAACAAAAACTATGCGTCAGCTTGTAATTATGATTTCTGTTTTATAAGCCCATCAACACGAGGCATTATCTGTTAATTAAAGCTTTAACAATGAAGCCATTCATAAAGTATAATTTCACAAAAAGTTTCCGTAGTGCTTTGAAATGTTCTTACATTGCGGTATTTGTCATTATTACGGCATCACATAGTAATTACAATACCAGTTTCTCTTAAGAGAACGTCATAGCTATAATTTTATAGGAGATCTTTTATTTTGTAATTATGAAATACGAATATCACAAATACAAAGTCTGTCAGGAAATCTTTTGTCAGAATTAAGAAAAGATCTCAAGATCAATTACGTGATAAATATTAATGATTTATCTAATAAATACATGATTTTGTAAATATTAGACAGATCTCAATGACAATAAATGACAAGTTTTGGGATAAAAATGTTGCAATTACAACAATTCTCTTGTGACTAAAGTTCCTCCTTACAATTTTTTTGTAATCCTTTCATACAGATCAAAATGTTTTGTTTTCTTGAATTTATGAAAATAATTCATAAAGACTGGAAAACACAAATTAATTTTAATCACGAGAGAAATATTAATCTCAATTACAATAAAATATCTTTAAAAGGATTTCTGTCTTTCCAAAAAACATGAGATCCTCCAACATTAGGCTTTGCACAAATCCTCAAAGCATGGGGAAACTGTTAGCTTAATCCACCTTTTCGACAAATCAACAGCAAACACAATTTACCAAAATGTTGGACTGTTTCTTTAAGGGAAACTTTAACGGCTAAAACTAGCAAGTCTAAGAAACATCTTGTGACGCGGCGCAGCCCAAAAACACATTCAGGATTACGATCATCTAGAGTCCAAAAGGTGTCATGCACAACAAAACCCCAAAGTATAGTTACTGAAAAAAGAACAGCGGATAATTACAAAAATAATGTGGAGTATTCTGCTGGTTAGACTTCAGCATTACTGATGCATACACACGTCTACCTTTACATACAAGATATAGATTTTCTTAAATAACACTTTGGTTTAGTTTAAAACAAACTATCAGAAGCTGTATGATACAGAAAAACAGATCTCCATCTTTAAAAAAAAAAAAAAAAAAAAATTAACAATTAAATTTTGTTTTTTTCAAATGTCTTTAACAGCAGATGATGAAAATAACATAAAGAGACTACATATCAGTTTAACTGTACAGTATCTACAAAGCCGGGGCGGACACCAAAGTCGGAGAGACGATCATCATCATCAGATCAGCATCATCAGCCAATCAGAGAACAGACTGGATGTGCAATAAAAACCAGATACCCAGTGGCAACGTGCGGTACTGCAGCCCCCCTCCCAAAAAAACGAGGTACCCTCACCGTCTCAACCCTAATTTGCAACTCCATCATACATATTTTGATCCATCAAGGATTGTATTTGTAAAACTCCTCAAGCCAAGAAAAACAATCATTACATAAAGCACGTGGGCGAAGCTGGATTTTGCAATTCTGCTTTGTCTTGGGGTTCGGTGTCATGTTCGTGTTCTAGTCAGGAAGTGTGAGGAGTCGCTGGTTCCTTAAGTGTTTTCATTAATAAGATAAATTTGTAAACACTTTCATGTTCAACACTTAATCAAACCAGATATTAATGGTGTTCAAATGGAAAGTCATTACAAGATAAATGGGAATTTTTGTAGAAACGGTAAAAAGATATTCCCCCCCCCCCCCCCCCAAAAAAAAATAAAATAAAAAAATATATATATATATATATATTTTTAAAGCATATTGACACATCGAGAAATAAAGCCGCTTTCGGTGGTAAACAAGTTTGGTGAATGAAGACAGATCAGGAACCCTAAAATAACTTCTCACATTTCCCAACTCTACTACACGTCCACCTGGTGACAAACACCTGATCACGTCTCTGCTCAAACTGCCAACAACAACAACAACATAGGAAGTGTGACTGCGACGTCAGTCCGATTCCCAGGTAAATCTCATTTCAGACTGGCAGTGACTGACTTCACTGCCTACCCCTGCCCAATTTGTTACCCACAACGCACCGCAGTATTCGCGGGTTCATCCTCTGAAGGACATTCGTCGCCTGGTCCGACCGCACACAGAAGGCGGGACCTGTAGACTTTCCTTCTCAATTAGGAACGACGAGTCCAATAGAAATGATAGCTGCCTTGTCAACCAATCACCAACCCCCCGTCGGTGACCAATCGGAAATCTTCCAGTGACATCACAGGAGAGTGAAAAGGTTTTTATTGCTGGAGCTCTACTACATCGTCTAAACCGGCTTCCTGCACTGGTCACAACTTGAGGTGCGACCGATCAAAAAAGCTCATGGGAGGGGACGGTGAAAAGATCGACTGATCCATAACTGAATGTGGACAGATGTCACAAGTGCTGGTGAGGGACAATCTGAAGCGACCATATGCGATCAAAAACAGAAACTATATACAGAAGAAGGGACGTGGTGGCCATCCACAACCCGCCCCCTTTACACGGCAGCCATCTTTTCTTGGGGACTGGTGCTGGTGCTGCTGCTGCTACTACTGCAACTGTTGTTAGTGTTGGTCGGGGGGGTGGTGTTGCTATTTGTGTTGTTGTTATCGTCATGAGTAACAGGTGACATCACCCCACTCTGCGTCCTTTCAGCGGCCTTGGGGGTGGAGTCTTTGTCTCCAGGACTAACAGGGGCGGGGCCTGCCGAGGAAAGGGAGGCGGGTTGTGAGGGGCGATACGCTGCCATCAGCTCGGCCAGACGTTCTGGAGTCGGCGCCCACTTTGCAAAACCGGCGTCGTTCTGGAGGAAGAGTACAGCAGTACCGTGTACTGCCCGGTAATACATTTCATCTCTGAAAAAAAAAAAACCACATTAGATACACAGAAGTCATACACATACATTCACTCCCGCAGGTACAAACATGGGTACTACTGCGTCTCCAGTGGTACAGCGGAGTATACCTCTTGCAGATGTGTTGACTCCCGGAGCGATACTCGTGTTCGTAGGCCGGGATGCTTAGCTGGTGACGGAGGAATCGACTGGCCTCCATGCGTGTCAAGGCCGGGGTCACAGGGTTACGCCACTCCGGGACAAAGACAATGAAGGACAGAGGCTCCGAGGACTTGTTCAAAAGCGCCTGGCAGAAAAAGAGCTGGGTGTAAGACCGAGTATCAAACCAGTAAACATGGGTACGATGCTAGCTGATCCAGACTAGGGCAGACTGGTACTGGTAAAGTTGGTACACACACACACACACACACACACGTTCAGACTACTTCAAACTTATACAAAATATTTGACGGACCTCAAAGTGTGCCACCATGGAGTCCATCAGCTCTTCACAGAACGGAGGGTTGGCTTCAAACGAGCCGCTGACGGGACTGAAGGACAGGAAGGGCCTGAAAACACACAGGTACACAGACGCAAGGTTTACAATACTGTAATGCTACTTGTACGTTTTCAGAAAGGATGCCACGTTTTGAGTCTTTTCAGTAGTAGCCTGGTCTTTTGTCCTCAATGGCCTTTTTTAAAGCTCACCAGCAACACGTGAATCACACTGTGACTTTAACAGTCTGCACTAGCTGCGTGTATCCGACCCGATAGGCCTACAGTAGAGGTGGTAACACTCGTCTCACCCTCTGGATCCGAAGAAGCCGTCGATGTCGGGGAAGGCGGAGCCAAACTGTTTGAAGTAGCAGTTGAGCGGCGACGCAAAACACTCGAAGGAAACCCCGAATTGTCGAATCAACGCCTCAAACACCGGCACCGGCAGCGCCCCCTGCAGACCCGTCCCTTCGTTAGCGCCGCTGCCAAACATCGCCTGGGCAAAGGAAAGCAACGCTCCTGTTAACTCACCAATTACCAGAGTCGTTACCTAACGTACAACATAATCACGGTGTGTTAAAAAGAGTCCTCTGACCTGGTATCTCTTGAGGAGGCACCAGACTCTGGACAGGAACTTCTCAAAGCGCGTGTCGTCTATACAGCTGTACCGGTACAACAGCTCCTGCACACGGACAGTCGGAGAGTCAGGATATGACAGACAGGCACGCAGAAGATGTGCAGACTACTGGAGAGATATTAGTGTTCGTAGGAAAAGAGACAGTCTCTTAGAAAACATTAAAGCGTTTTTTTTTTTTGCAGAACAATTGATCTGATCGCATTAGTGCTTGACCCTCTTTACCACTTCGTGCTTGTCACTGACTGGGCGGCACTACTTGCCCCTTTCCTAAAACTCTCAATAAAACTCCAAACTTCCTGTAGCGGTTTACCACTAAACCCCGCTACGGAGCATCTGCCGGTTTTCCCACTGAACCACACGTTGTCATGGTAACAATCAGTATTGGTGGCTGCGTCTCTCTTCCCAGCACTGACCAGTTTGCTGAAGTGACCCCTGTTGATTTTGACCATCTCTCCTTTGAAGCGTAGACAGGCCATGTCGTTCTCAAAATGCAGCTCGACCCGGGGGAGGGGCGGCGAGGGGCGCGCCAGACGCACCGGGTAACAGTAGACCAACCTGGACTGCTGGGGGGACACACTTTCCTCTGCGCACGCACATAAACAAACACACAGCCACACTTTAACAATACCCCAGAACACTGATCTGTGAGCGCGTGTGTGCGGATCCTACCGCAGGCCTTTTTTTATTGAAAAAAAGAAAATGTATAGATGAGCCTATTACGGTAAATCATAGTAGCATGGCTGTAGCATCGTATGTGTGTGTGTGTGTGTGTGTGCGTGCGTGCGTGTGTGTACCTGTGGCGGAGTCCTGCAGCAGACTCAGATGCGTCTGCCTCAGCCGGCGGCTGTAATCTGCAGAGAGCTGGTAGATCTTCGAGCAGATTCCCTCCACAGACTCTTTGGCGACGGCTGTGAGGTGAGGACCACACTGCTGTCTCAGGTGCTCCAGACGGTCCTACAAACACACACACACACACACACACACCACATTCTGGTACAGTAGACGTGTCTTTGTCTCATAATTCCACATTTATCTGTGCAGACATCCTCAGGACCACCTTGTGCTGTAACACAGTGATCACCATGATAAAGTCTGAGACATTTGGAGACGTCAAAGGTTACCATGTAGTCCTCCTTGCTGGCAGAGTGATCTCGGCGCAGCCAGTTCATGGTGTCTTCAGCGTTCCACTTCACTACCTTCCTCCGGTCTGGACTCGCATTCCTGCACAGATCAAAAGGTTAATAGAGCAGAAATAGCTATGCAAGAACATAGTGGGGTTAGAAAATGTAAAATACAAATGAAAGTCTACAAAACTTGCTTGACAGCGGTATATAACGAGTTAGGGGGATTATTCAGCCTCCACAAACTCTCTGCCGCCCCCCAAAGAAACTATGTGTACCAACAGAAAAAAGGGTCGATAAGCCTGGTCTAAAAAGGTTGACTGTTAGAGCTACCTGGTGAGGTCGTAACCGGGATCAAGCTCCAATTGGTTTTCTGTGACCTACCTGGAGTCAATCATCTTCTTGGCAGCTTCAGCGTATTTAAACAGCAGCCTCCTGGCCTCCTCTTTGTACTTGATACGTGCCAACCTGAGACAAAAGACGCACAAATAATAAACACATCATCAACATAAGAATACAACGCAACAGGTGAGACAGACACTTTGAAGAGACAGACGGGTACCTGATGGGGATGTCGTTCATGATCTCTCTGAACATGGACGGGGAGACGACAGGCTCGCAGTCGCTCGGCAATAAGGGGTCGTGACCCTTGTCGATCACTTTCCTCTCCAGTAGCCAGCGGTTGAAGGACTCCCTGGGCGGATCAATACCTGAACCGCAGACAGACCGACGGTGTACAACTACACAGACTTTCAGTAGGCGATCAAAAAAAGAGCCCCTTTAACATTCAGAAAAGCCGGTCTGACGACGCAGACCATGTAACATGAATTCTGTGTATCAAATCAAGAAAATAAGCGAGAGCCGGTACCTTCTCTCTGGTGACACAGTTCGTGGTAGTGTTGCCGAAGTTTGGTGATGAGCTGAGCTCTCTGCAGCTCGATCTCAGGGTGGGGCGGTAGCAGGTTGACATCGGGAGGATGCTCTCTGATTACAGCGTTGGTCTGCAAGTCTAGATCCCAATAGATACTGAAACAACAGCAATGAAAAAACGTTATCAATACATACCACATTATAGATAGATAGATAACTCCATAAACGCCATCAACAGAGATGCTAAAGCTGCTAACGAGGAAGGGAACTGGCCTCAGCACTCACAAGGCTGGTCTGTATACTGCAGGGGCGGGGCTTGGAGCTGTGGGTGTGGCTGGTTGGGCCGGCTTATCCTCAGGGGCGGAGCTCCAGGGTTTGGCCCCCGGAGTGCTGGGAGAGATGGGGGTTGTGGGCTCTACCTGGTAAAAACATAAAATCCAGATGAATAAATAAGTAAGATTGACGCCTCAGTTGTCCCACTGCACACTGGTCACTGGTTTAAACTGCCATGATCCCATTCAAGACCGTTTCTTTTACCTTGACTCTCTTCGAGCTGTTAGGCCCCGGCCCCTGCTCCTCAGAGATCCTCCTCTTCCTCTGACCGTTCCCTAGGTTACTGTCTCCGCCCTCGACAGGAGCTGCGTTCAGGCCTAAAGGATCAGACTGCAGACAGAATCAGTTACAAACTATAGATTATGCACCAAACATTAAGAACAATACAAAAAACATTGCTGGCACATTTGACAAAGTGAATTCTAACATCTGCTCAAATTTGAGCAAACTTCCCCAAATGCAACACTGTTGCGTTATTGGCAGCTCCTGTTGCAGTGTTTTCATGACAATTAGCTCTGGAATATTGCTGTTGCTTTTATCATCTGCATGCACCGGTCCTTTCACGTCCCACATCAACAGGAAACAGTAAACCAACTCACAATGACATCATGCTGACCCAGCACTGGGACCTCCCACAGGCTTTGATTGGTGAATCGGTTGAAATAATACGGTCGGTTCTCCCTCCGAGACCAGCACTTAGCCCATCCAGCCTGGACGAGTTCATCTGTCAGACAGGTAGGGACAGAGAGAGAGAGACAGGTCAGAGTAAGAAAAATACTTTTCTGCATCCTCCGTTTTGGGTAGATGAATCTGCTTCTACATCAGCTGGTGCAACGATGTAACAGATTCTACAACACTGTTCTCCTGAACCGAAATCTTTTGTCATCAACTGTAAACCTTTTTACTCTCCCCTCAACTTGGATTAATTCATCCTGGTGGGTGTTTACATGCCAGCGGCGGGCACCGTGCAGGGGGCAGAGCCTCCAGATACGGCGTGTTGAGCGGACCAACCCGGACTCCTTAGTTATTGTCCTCAGGGACTTTAACAGAGGAAATCTCAGCCATGAATTTCCAACGCCATGGTCCATCCAATTCCTGCATACAGGCAGGAACCAAAGCTCTGCAAACCTGTGTTCAAGAACACTTCTTACACAGAAGTGGACCACCAAGGAACTGGGGGATCTTCCAGCGTGCTTGGGCTGCACGGACTGGGATGTTTTCTGGACTGCTACCAACAGTCTGGATCACAGAGGTTGTGACTTCTCACATTGGCTTCCGTGAGGACAGCTGTCTTGCATCATGCACCAGGCTGAGTTTTAACAACGACAAACCCTGGTTCACAGCGGAACTCAGGAAACTACGTCTGCAGAAGTATCAGGTATTTAGGAGTGGGGACAAAGACTTGTACAGAGTAAAAATACAGGTTTAGCAAGGAGGTGAGAGATGCTAAACGACTGTACTCTGAGAAACTGAAACCACAGTTCTCAGCTAGTGATTTCGGTTTGGAGAGGCTTTAAACGCCTCACAAACTACAAGCCACAAAAAAAAAAAAAAAAAAAAACGATCCATGAAAAACGCAACTTCATTTCATTTCCTCACGCGAATGACAGGAGATGGTTTAATTCTTTTCATCTTTATTTTATCTGTCATACGGTAGATAAGCGATATGCTCTCGTGCCTAAAGGCCTCGGTATGCTTCTGCGTCAACCCTACGGCGTAACTACGCCGTCACTCCTACGGCTGTCGTTGCCGTTTTATGCTTCTGCGTCAGGGTTGCATTGCATTTCCCCGCCAGAACGCAAGGGGGCTGTGGGGTTCGCAAATCTCTTTGCTAGTTTGTTTTGGTTCCTGTGCGCCGTTTCCACGTTTTCAGTTCTGACAATGGCGAGCGAAAGAGAGAGAATGTTGTTGCAGCTGGAGTTAATCGACGTTGAACAACAAACGATCTCTTTCCGCGAGTTGTGCGCCATTTGGCAGTCTTTGTAGTACGCTGAGGAGGAATTGTACAGATGGTCGTAATTTCGTACTTCCTCGATGAAACGTTCCTTAACTTGGTCTATCGTTGAAAACAAACTGAAAATAAACTTTAAAAATGGCGGTATAGTGGGAGGGGGAACATGGAAAAGCTACACTCTGGGAATGATGTATACTCTGACCAATCACAGCCCTTGCGGTCTGCGTCGCCTCGACGCGTAGTTACAATTTTTTGGAGGTTTTGGAGGTAAAAAGGTTTGAAACCAAGTGTTTTATTTATTTACAGTATAGTTTACAGTTAATATATTGTTCGATTTTGAAAAAAATGCCTTGCCTTCGTTTCATATTACATTAGTTTGATTATCTTACTGTACCATGCTATGCAACAACCATCATGTCAAATTCCTTGTATGTCTAACATGTTTCGGCAAGAAATGTTTCTGAGAGACAGACGAGTACTTAGCCCATATAACCTGAACCAGTTCTGTCAGACAAACAGGTAAAGAGACAGACGGATATACCTGGGAGCTCAGGTGCTTTGGAGGTGGATGATGGAGAAAGGGGCGGGCCCTGTGAGGAGGCGGGGTCCGGTTGAGGCGGAGTGACGACGGCCACCTCCCCTGTCACCAATCCCTGGCTGTTATTGGACATCTCAGTTGCTTGTCAGAACGACATTACCTTCCTAGAAAGGAACAAACACTTTAGTGACTTTCATAATGAAAGCTACGGTCTAGTTGCAAACATGAATTAGAAACATTTAAATCAATTTATTACCTTACTAATCAAAGATTTATTTTGGCCATATAAGAGTTGCTGATCATTTTCAGATCACAATTGTTTTGCCGCTTTTTACTGCACTATTTATTTGTCTTGTTAAACATTGTTCAATGTTATGCACCAACCGCCATCCTATACATAAAGTAACATACTTTGGCAATAAATGTTCCGGATACTACTTTATAGTATAGATCATTTTGTTGTCCCCTGGTCTGCAAGGATCCAGGCTTTTTACTTTTGCATACGTCTCCAAAATATTTAACTGCTCTGATGTACATTTACAATAAGTTGATTGTTGTAAAACTAGATGGTATAAGGACAAAATGAAATAAACAAATCTGATTAACACTTCACACAGATCGTCATGCTGATTGAGAGGAAATCAATAAAAGGAATTCTGATCATGGTCTCGGAGGATGTTACGTATAGTCAAGTGATCAGCTGTCATTTTGAAAAAAAAAGAAAAAGACTTCGACATTTTATAGGTCGAAGTTGAGATTAAAAAAAAAAATAAACAGATGGAAATACAGCCAACATATAAATAGATTGAATAGGGAATAAATCCATCAATCAAAAATAGTGACGGACTGGGACAGATTGACGTCAGTAGGCTGACGGACCGTCTAATTCTGGCGGCAAAAGGGACCGATTCTGTTCAAACCTGGTTTTAAGAAATAAATCGACATTTAGGGTAACGCTGTGTCCGTGCATGTGAAGTAAAATAAAAGCGCTGCCTAAATCAATTATATAAATTCCGATGTTTTCGTAATTCGGAACGAGTGCTTGTGGTAACACCGCGCATGCGCACGGCAGGCTTTCCAAACAAACACGGAGGAGGAGAAGAGAAGGAGGGGGTGAAAAAGAGGGGGGGGACACAAAGCTGCGGCTGCCTCTCGGAAGCCCGGTCAGAACACACGGACATGGGAGGACTCCGTGTAGGTCCACGGCGGGTGCGAACCTAGAAAAAGTGACTTGATAACATAGAGAGACCAACGGGACGTCTTTTCAGTCTATATTAACTGCCATTTTGCGCCAACCGCTCGGTCTCCACTCAAAAGCGACAGCTGCCGTTAAGGCGCCACTTTATACAAGATGGCGGACACGCCCCTGCCACAGGGCTGCGCGTCCCTTACATCAGTTTTTGTTCTTTATTACAAACTCAGCTACGCTACGCGCAGGCACTGCGCCTCATCTGAAGGCCAAAAGCTTCCGCCGCGTCTCGGTTGCGTCGGAGCGGCTCTGCATAATCGCCTCCCCTTACCTTGACTGGTTAAATTGCGGAGAGTCGCGGGTTCTGTCCGTTTGTTTCGGGTCCTCCGCTCCGCTCCCTCCCCGCCTGCTCAGACATCTTTACAGGGACCCGGAGTGAGCCACTGCGCACGCGCAGCTGGCGTCCCGCTTCCTGTTACGATACGTCCTGCTCCCGCGCCATGTTAAGATAGTCACATACCCAGATTTTAACTTTATTAAAAAACACGTTAATGCTATTTCTTTGATCGAATAGTGTTAAGTCCTGTATTGTAAAAACAACTTTAACCAATATTAATGTACACAATAATATTGATGTGGATATTGACGCAACACTTATATGAAACAGTGATTGATATACGTATAACAATCAGTTAAAAAAGACAGCGGTGTGTCAAGATAATTAGCTGCTTTTCACATTGTTACATAATTTAACTTAGTTTGGTGTTTGGAGAGAATGGTGTTATGGGACAGCATGGAAACACATTGTAGTAGAAACCGAAAATACAAGAATGAAACTGGAAAAAATACTCTCGTAAAGTTTTTAAATTATGAATTGAAATAAATCAGAATATACATATACAAGTAACTCACTGTGTGGGATTAGTGATATCTAGTGGTGAGGTTTTACATTGCATCCAGTTTAACTTTCAACCTTTCCCAACATGTTGGAGAAGCAAAGGAGTCCTTCGGAAAAAATGGAAACAGAAAAGGTTTTTTTAGTCTTTTCTGGGCTACCGTAGTAAAATGACAGTGGAACATGTTGGTATAAACGGCTTATTCTAAGCAAACGAAAGCCCAACAATTTGCATGTAGGTGACTTAATAATATTCATAACCCAAATTAGTGTTTGTAATCTGGGTTATGAATATTATATTCCATTACAGCCAATAAAATCCTAGACAGTGTTCCTTTAAACCCACGTGGACGAGAACCCCACTTGAACATTTATAAAGCCATCAGCCATAAAGGGACAAGATTGCTACCGGTTGAAAAAGAAATTGTTTAAAAAATATATATATTACAATACGAGTAGGAACACTTAAAATGTTTTGCGTTTTCATAAATAACATATTTCCCACATAAAATATATATTTTTCATAAAATTGGACAGACACAAAGCAAAGGCCTCTAATTTCTCACTCTGTAACTCAATATACACTTTTACAGTAACAAAGATTTATTTTAGTAAAATATAAAGTATGATAGTGTTGAGATGTTTTCAACCAAAGTATCATTACACAGAAATTAGACGTTTGACATAAATGAGCTCAGACATTTAGAGCACCAACAAAGTGAGGTTATTAATTCATTAATTGTTTAAAGGTCACAGGTAGTTTGAAGGCATCATGGACCATCAACTGGCAAGCTGATGATGATTTTTGTTTTCATCTGAATATTGTTTCTTTATAATTTGTAGGTGTAAATAAACCAATAATATGAGGTTTTAATATATTGTTATCAGTAAATAAGGAGATTTCCATTAAGAAGAAAGCTTCTCCAAAAGCTGTTTTACAATAACACTATTCAGTATCTCTCTATACAGCAGACAACACACTATCATGTTTGAGCTGTGTGCCATGATAAAGATATATTATGTACACCATAGAAATAGACTAGAAATAGAATAATTTCAAAATTAGTTATTGGAGCATTCTTGAAAATCAATAGACACCAGAGTAGTATTTTGCATTAAGTTTTAAAGTATTTTTGGGGTTTGGCGCCATGTTGCCAGGATCTTACTATACTTTGAATGCAAAGGACACTGTGCAAGTCTCTGGTGGTGGCAGCGGCCTGTCAATCCCAGTAAGCACCGCCCTAAAGCTACGTTTGCTTTAGGGTCTATTTGACTACAAGTTGTCCATAATTCACTAAAACAACATCATATCGTATTCTAAAAGCATTGATCCTTGATATTGAGTCTCTCAACTCATATAATAAATCCAGAGATTATTTTCACACAGACTTCTATACTATCACACTTATTGCCAGAGGAGACGCCCCATGCTGGTCAGGAAAGAGAATTCCCGTTTTAAGACACTCCAATATTGGCTTCACCCCAGCAGAACAGGAGGTTCCTGCCTGGTAGAGATCCATCATGAGGTCAAGTGTCAGAGGTCAAGTGTCAGGCGCAAGAGGTCAGAGATCAGAGGTAACCGAGCTTTCCTGCTGCAGTAGTATGTCAACTGCGGCCTCCACGTCCTCCACCACGTGATTGGGCTCCACCAGGTCTAGCTCCAGCTTCAGGTCTCTGTGACCATGGAACACTGATTCTGTGACACTGCGGTCGCTAGGCAACGGCGAGTGGGGGTTATAGACACCTGTGCACACCTGTGGACCAATAGAGTAGCTCTGTTATTGACAGAATTTATTACAACATGTTATTTGCAGCGGGTCAGTGTGAACTTTGCAAACTATAAGTGGTTGTATAAGTGGCATAATGAGACAATGTCTTGAAAACATCCCTTTACCTACCAGTATAGAGCGACACTGAGCAGCTGCAGACACCAGCTCCTCCTCCGGCACCGCCATCGTCATTTGACTCCCCGTTCCCTGAGCAACAAGCTTGGTCGTGGTCGCCATAGCAGCGTTTTGTTGACCCAGGTACCGGTTGTAAAGATTAGCACCATAGATATCGGTCATCAGGTTGTCGCTATAGGCAAGAAGAAGAATATATGGTTGCCCATTTGGGTAGCTGACATTGTGGATTGTTGGGTTATTGAATGGGGTTATGGACAGTTACCCAACAACACACATGGTGTTATGGATAATGGAAGTATACAGTAGGTGTAAATGGTGTTATGGATGGTTCAACTACCCAGTGGCCTAGATGGTGTTATCAACATTCAAGGTACCAAATTACATAGATGGTGTTTTGTGTAGTCTATGTAACCAACATCATTGTTGGCGTTACGGGCGGTTTAGTCCCCAACATCGTGGAAGGTGTAGATAGAGTAATGGACCATGGTGTGTGGATAACGGTGTCATTGGTGGTTTGCTACCCGATGGCGTAGATGGTGGTGAGTTTGCGGTTGTAGTTCTGCAGTCTCAGAAGTTGCTCAGCATACTGGTACGTCAGCAGACTAGGTTTTCCCAGCAGTGCTTGGTACTGAAGCTCTCGACCCGTCATCTTCCTGTACACAGACTCCAGACACACCAGGAACATCCCGTGACCAAACCTACGACAGCAAAGCAGCGTAAAACCGGAAGGACATGATCACCTGAATCAGCGGAAACCTTCATTTTTCTGCCACAATTGAGACGGCCGGCCCTATACCCTGGAGATATGGACGCCCACGTGTAAGACTAACTTCCTGTGTGTGGTGGTTACCGTGGAGATGGGGCCTCAGCCATCCACATCAGGTCTATGTTACAAGCGAGGACGGGCAGCTGGGCGGGCACCTGAGGGCTGTACGCACAACCTGGACTGCCGTTGGTCAGCAGCACGTCAATCAGCAGCTGCAGGTTTGTCTCCCACCGGATTGGCTCTCCAAACAAGATTATCGCTACAGCGCCCCAGGAAGTAAATCAGGAGCAATCAACAAAAGAAGAGCCAGATAACAGAGATTACATTCAGAGTCATTTGGTTGACGCTTTAATCCGAAGCGACTTACATTGCATTTTTAACCCATCCTACACATGGGAAGCAGTGGTGGTAAAATTACAACATTAAGAATATGAAAAAGTAAATAAATATTAGAGAAATAGAAACTAAAGCATGTTAAAAAGAAAAGTGTTTTTAGTATTTACTGTGTAGTTACTTACCTTCTATATTTGGAAGAGTCTGCAGAGGAGACGACTGAAACGGAAGAAAGATTCTTGGGATTACTTCGCTGCTGTCAGAGACCTAAAGTCACCTGACACAGGTACCTTACAGGTAGTTTGGGTCTCCTGTTGTGGTCCACCATGTCCAGCAGGGGGTGATGTTCTCTGAGTTGCTCGACGCTCACAACCTTCTGAAAACCCAAACTGGCGATACGGTCAAGAGTTCAAACCATTCAATGTGACTTTTCGTCCTGGAGGATTTAAGTTACTGACAATCTAAAAACGACAACGTCAATGAGCCTCAGCTGCTGTCGCCAAGGAGAAGAAGCCTCTCAAAGATTGGGTGTGAAGGATACGTGCTGGCGATATCCGTCACTGGTCCCTGTCCGGACACCAGGACGCACTTATCGTGAAAGGCCTTCAGCATTTGCAAAGGACTGTGGGAAAGAACCACCTGCTCTGGGGTGATCTAGGAAGAGAACAAGAGATGCTTCCCTTACATCATGTCATCATTGCATTCTTGCCGTCGTCTTCACCTTCGTCCCCATTGTCTTCACATGCGTCCACTCGACACCTACGTCCCATCATAATCACTTAAGCCTCACTGTCGTCCCATTGTCTTCACCTACCTCCTATCACAAGGGAGTCCACACTTTTTTTCCTCGCAAGCTACTTTTTAATCGACCAAGTCGTGGCGACCCCACGCTTTTGAATGAAATGAAATGTGTCCGTTAGTAAGCGAGGATGGCTAATTAGCCCTCCCAAGTTTTCCGTCGGCCGCGAAATGCGTGGTGACCCGACAAGACCTTTCTGCCGGCACTGTCTTGGCGATCAACCTATTGCCCCTCATGTCCTATTCTCAACATCTACGTCCCATCGCCACCTAGGTCCCATCATCACCCTTTATCCCATCACCTACATCTGGTAATCACCTACGTCCCGTCATTGTCTTGATTTAATGATCTAAATCAGTGTAAATAATTGAGATTAACTAAGAATATAACCTGTAATTAAGCACTGAGACGTGAACATCTATCCGTCTTTCTCGCTCCGTCTCCACCTCTTTGTGGATCTTTCCTACCTGGACCTCCAGCAGGTGAGACAGCTGCTGGGCTTTGTGATGTCGCTGACAGCTTCCTGCATTGGTGACGAAGACGACGGGAAACAGGAAGTTGTTGTTTCGGTCCAGAAGCTTCCGGAAAGCTCGTCGTGCTGCCGGAATCAACGAACCGCCACGAAGCAGGACGCCGTCTACATCGAAAAGGACGCCCGCCTGATGAAGACAGATGGGTCAAGGAGACAGACAGGTCCAAAAGACAGACGTGAGAGGGAGATTGTAGCAACTGTCATCCAAGTAATCGGGTGAAGAAAGCAGCCCTTAATAAATAAAAACAATACACAGATATATGATTAATAAATAAAAAAACAATATACATAGTTGAGAGATGATTTCATTACTTCAAACATTTCAAGATTATAACCTTTGCCTTAACTCATATAAAACATTGGTAAAACAAAACTACCCAGATGCAGTGGGGGTTAATGAAAAAAACATTTAATATTAAAGAAGCTCTAATTTGGTCTGATTTCTGTAACAACTTTAAAAAGACCAAATCCTTGAAACGTCACATCTATTTATTAACTCAAGAATTAAATCAACATCCACCTTCCAACCAAGACACACATCAAAGTTTGAGAGAATCCTTATCGCCAATAACGCTTTAAACTCACATGCAAATATGTTGTTAACTTCTGTCGGAAATTAGCTTAGAATCTGCAACTTTTTGTAAAGTTGAACGTATTTTTAATGAATGCTAGAGCTTTTTAATAAACTCGGACTTCTGATAACTTGTTCTAATGCTAATAAATATATTAAACACATTACATTCTTTAAAACTTGTTTCTGAAGGTCGAGCTGTTGTAAAGGTGATGCAGCAAGTCCGAACCCTAAAAGTTAATGAGGGACGACGAGCAGGTCCCCTTAAAGTCAGTGTTCCCCCACAAACACACACACACACACACACACACACACACACACACACACACACACACACACACACACACACACACACACACACACACACACACACACACACACACACACACACACACACACACACACACACACACACACTGACCTGTCTGCTAGTCGATATGGATCTGACCGTCTGCTGCAGGAAACCGCGACACCACATGATGCCTGTCTGTCTGCCGAAGACGAGCCTTCTGCTCCCGGTTTAAACTGACTGAGCTGTGACATCATCAAGGGGAGGAGCCTCTCACACACTCACACACACAGTAACGTGCGCTGATTGAATACGACTGACGACAGCCTTCTCCTCACATGACAACATGTGCAGCATTCCGCCGTTAATCAGCCGATCACATGCTGCACGATGCTGCCACCAATCAACCAATCAGCATGCCAGACTGAAACCACATGATGAGACGGACAGAGATGCTCTGAGGAAGCTGACGACCGAAGAGGACCGAAAGACAGAGATAGAAGGACATAGACAGAGAAAGAGACCAAGAGACAAACAAAGACATCTCATCATGTGTCTGTTTCTCTCCCCAGGTGTTCTGCTGCACTTGTCTTAAAGGGAAGTATATCAGAGTCCTTTAACCTCCGTTAAAACCTCTGCAACAAAAAAAACACGCCGAGAAGAACAAACTGTGCTGAAGATCGTTTTATTAAGAAACAGGCTGGGTAAAAAAAAAAAAAAAAAAGAGACTATATTTACATCCACAGACGGGTCACAGTCAGACAGACGGGTTACAGACAGACAGGTTACAGCCCCAGCAGAGTTTTGGCCGCCTGACTCTGAGCCTGAAGACTCTCGCTGGCGTAGCGCTCCAGCAGCTCCATCTTCTTCCTCCTGACCAGAGCCTCCTCCACCTGTGTGATCATTTGCAGGTTAAAAACGGTAATTCCACATCGGCTCCTCAGAAACAGACGCCACTGTCTAAAAACAGGGTCATGTGACACGCTGACCTATGTTTCAAAGAGCATTTTACCCATCTGGTAATTGTTGGCAAGACCCCTCGCAACAAGAAAAATAAGTAGTAACTGTGATATCTCGCTGTTTTGGGATTATGGGTCCTGGACATGCAGCCTGCGTGCAGTGCGTGTGTTTGTGTGTGTGTCTCACCTCCTTCTGTGAGGGAACAGGTACGTGTGCGAGGAAGGTGACTCCCCCCTCTTCTCCCTCCTGGTCCTCCTGGCTCTCCTCCTCATCAGGCTGCGCAGACACAGAAAAACAAAACGATTTAAAGTCGGTGGTGCGTTCATCAGCAACACGTCTGTCCACAGTTCTACGTTCTTCCGGAGCTCGCAGGAGGTAAAGGGCAGCTCACCTCCTCCCTGTGGACCTTGTAGATGTTCTCCTCCTCCTCTTCCTCCTGTGGCTTGTCTCCTGTCAGCCGAGCCTCTTTCTCCGTTTTCCACTTCTGCACCGCCTCCTGCCACAGCTGAGCACATCGACACACAACGTCAGTAGCGTGGCCACAACACTCACGGGTGTGTGATGAAATGTAATTGTTATAATGGGATACAGGGTTGTATAATCTCAAATCATTCATAACAAAATAATCTCACTGTAAATGTAATAAATATATATATACACAGGTATAGAGTAAATAACCTGATGCTACTTGTTGACGCTGAAATAATCTGAGCCCATAAATAAAACAATCCAAGAGCAAAGATGTCAAGATAAAGTAAATGTTGAACGTATTACATAATGTGCCGGTAAAAAACAATTAATAATCTAAATGGGTTCATTATTCTGTATAAATAATGAAATAATTGTACGGTATAAATTGTAAAATGATCTGATGGTATCGATAATGCAAATAATTTGACTATACATAATAAAATATTCTAAAGATAGCCACTCAATAACCTTGCTTCTCGTACTGAGCCTCCAGAGGCAGCAGCACTCCGTCGTCTTCGTCTCTGTAGCCGTAATACTCCGCGTCCACTTCTTTCATCAGATCCCCCCTCGTCTTCCTCAGCGCCGGGGCGGCTGGGAGTCACATGATCAGAGAGGACTAATCACACAAAGGTAACGGAGCCGACTTGATGTGAAAAACGGGAAGCAAAGACGAAAAAGGTTACGTACGCTCCTTCTCGAACAGCTCTCTGACTCCGGGCAGGTCCCTGGCCGCTCCAAAGTATTTATACCCTCGGTTTCCCGGTACCTCCTTCCCCTCGTGGTCCAACATCCTCGGCCCGACGCGCTGAAAACACACAACGAACACACAAGTAGCTCACGAGCGGCTCGTCGCACAACGTCTTGCCAACGCGAGGCGAACAGCACAAATGTTTATTTACGGCGTAGTCGGGTCCTCTCAGCTCTTTGATCCGGTGCTCCCAGTGACCTTTCTCCCTCAGCAGCTTGTTGATCTCATCGTTCATATCCCGGATCTTGAACTCCCCGAGACCGGCTGCAGACAGACAGGTCATAGAGAGAAACAGGTGAGAGGTCATAGAGAGACAGGTCAGAGGCAGACAGGTTAGAGAGAGACAGGTCAGACCAGCTGATCTGAGTAATCTCACAGTTCACCCGACTAGTGCACCCCCCCACTCACCATTCTGGATCTGAGCCACCTTCTTTGAGATCTCACTGATGATCTGGAAAACACAAACATTAGACTGTCTGCTTCATGTTCAGTGTCGCTGAGAGTTTGTGATGGAAAAAAAGCAGCCGAGCTTTAATATTTGACTCTTTGATGAAAGGCCGCAGGCAGCTTGTGGACATGAGGGCAAAAGAGACTTCAACTACAACTCCCAGGGTGCATTTTATCCACGATTACACCGGATGTGTGCAGCTCTCAAGTGAGATTTGTTGTTGTTGTTGTGGAAATTAGTTTTGGATGCATTCATCGGCTGTGCAACCGGTTTCTTCTCTACGTAACAGCCACCGAGACACATGGGTAATGTAGTATCCATTTGTTAAAAACAAAAAGCTAATCCTCGAGCTTGAACGACGGAGTGTGTACCTGTCGTCTCCATTTCTCTGCTTTCGGAAGTTCATTGCACTCGGACGCGAGAAAAGGTCTCCTCTCCTGCAGACAGGTGAAGACGGGTGAACGTGATCACACAGGTGAACCCAGGTGAATGTACGCAGAGTAGAACACAAGAGTAAAACCTGACCGTGACTTTCCCCTCCGCCAGCTGAGCCTGTCTGAACCGAGCCAGAGCCGTCCTGAGAGAGACACGGCGGCGGGACACAGTTAGACAGAAGAATATCATGATTGACTATTGTGATGATCAATTACATAATTAGTATTTTATTTTATTCATTGCACTATGTTGTCGTGTTGTCCATTGTAATCATTGTGATTAATCAAACAATTGTTGGTTTCAGCTACTTTAAATTACTTACTGGTGGTAGAAAGAAAAGCAAAGGATGGATCAACTCATCTAGAAATATCTCTACATTAATCACAGCAGCTGTTAGATTGAATGGTTAAATATCCAAAAGTAATTATGTGTGTAACTATTACATTGAGTAAAGAATACTGTAAATACTTACATGGCCTTCTCCGCGTTACGCGCCTGTGGAAAACAACAAAAGTTATAAATACAAATTAAGAAACATCAAATGAATTAAGAATTAAATACATAGTTAATACAATCCAGATGAAATGTTTATGGTATTTAATCAATGTGAAAGGTGGACACGCCTGTGTGTGTATGTATATATATATATATTAGCACTAGCTTGGATGACAGGTTTCAGTAGATATGATTCATTTGAAGCTGAACTCATTCATCTTCAACGGCTGTTAAGACTTGAACCAATGTCCTGCACACGTTTAACCCGCATATACTCTATTTGGGGAAGCTGATATTGTTAAACAAAGTTAAAAAAAAGTAATAATTGGCTAATCGACAGAAGTTACGGGATACTTAGTTAAATGACTTTAAGAACCCTGAACCAGGAGCGGATCTGCTGCTAATAGGAGCCCCTCCGTCAAAGGCACCTTTATTAGTATTATTACCATTTATTTATATATTCGTCCCACTGCGGAGCCGCTGCTTACCATTTCTGCTGCTGCCCTTTATGCGTTTTGGAAGAATCCGCTTGTCGAAATGAGGGGGAACCAAAACGAACCACAGACGCCGACGCACAAACCGGAAGTACTTCTTCGGCTGCTTCCGTTTCAGTGACGCGCGTCCCACCGCGGTACTGCCACCTGCTGGATGGCTAATCCCCGCCTCCACCAGAATAATATAAAATAAAATAAAGAATATACACACAAATGTCTAAACCAAATAAAAAATAAAAACAATCATTTCAAAATAAATATTCCCCAAAATAAGACAAAATAATATATATATACACACAAAACATTCATAACAGAAAAAAATGGCACTCTGCTTTGCCTCTTTCTCGACCTTTCCCTCGCCCAGCTTGAGTGACCTACTGAATTATTTTTCCCAGAGTGGATGTGGCTGCCGAAAGTTGAACACGATGAAGTGTCATCAGGGTTCCCATCCGGTGGAGAAAACATAATGAAGCACCGGTTCCCTTCTAGAAAATTGGGACCAGGTGAGTTTGGGTTGGACAGTCATGCGACGGGGATGGACGGAAAGTCTGAGGTCATCTGGATGTGAAAAGACAATCAAGGGGCCTGAGAAGAGTCTTCTCAGTCTTTTCACAGGAGGACAGATTGGGAGGACAGATTGGGGGAAATATGCAGCTTCACCAATCTAGCGGGCATTTGGTTTCATATCCGCCAAACAAACCCTCCCCGGCCTGCAGCGGCAGGTTTATGGATCACTGATTATTACTAAGTGAGATATGAAAGCTGCCAAAGGTCACCGACCGTCGACAACCAGCGAGAGAATACACCAGCGAGCTGAAAGGAACCGGTCTGCTTCAGGAAACAAGAGCCAGACCCTCGCGGATTAAGATGAAGTCAATAAAGCGGGATTGAACACTCCCACGGACACGGTGAGTTTCAGCTTCACTCATATCAGGTTTATAGGGAAACAATATTGACGAGGAATTTAAAAATGTGATTCTTTTGGTTCTCCTCAATGTTTCACTCTGCTGGTCTTCCCATAGGTTCTCCATCTGGTTCTTTATCTGTTCTCTCTGCCCGTGGCCATGCTGGGGGGAACGAGAACTGTCATTGGACGTTGCAGGATTAAGCTCCGGCAGCCCCGTCACTCCTCCTTTTGCTCCGCTCCCCCTCTCCCTGAGCTCCTCAGACTCCATTACCCAGCAGGCATTCCCAGCAGGAAGTACAAGTCGGCGCGGGAGGCCAAGTCGATGCCCTCGGCTCAGATCAACCGCATCTTAAAGGTGATTAAGATCTACAAATCAAGTGTTCAATCTAACAACCAGTTGGGCTGCAGATCTCTCCCTCCTCTGTTCTTAGGCAAACGAATTTGGCCACACCCTGCCCAGAGGCCCCGCCTCCCATGGCGTTCTGGGTTTCCACAGCAACATGCTGCCATCCAACCATCCCAGTGAGGACCGCCGCAGCTGCGCCACCTGCCTGCCGGGCCGTGGGGGCGTCATGTTCGGGGTGTTTGACGGTCACGCCGGGGCGGCGTGCGCCCACGCCGTCAGCCAGAGGCTCTTCTACTACATCGCCGTGGCAACGCTGCCGTTGAGGACTCTGGCGGAGCTCGAACGGGCAGTGGAGGAAGAACGGGCCGTGCAGCCGTTCCTGGAGTGGCACAAACACCCTCAGGACCACAACTGCCCCGACGGCGGCGCCATCTCCTTCCAAAGCCTCCGGAACTACTGGCAGGAGCGACTGGAGGATGAGGAGGAGAAGGAGGAAGAGGAAGAGGAGGTAGGGCTCGATAAGAAGCCAAATACCGGACCGGGTAGAATAACTAAAGGTTGTCATCACCTGTCTTCTCTCCGATTAGCTGCATGAGGGCCGCAGGGTGACATCCGCGCTGGTCAACGCTTTCCTTCGCCTGGACTACGACCTGTCCGTAGAGGCCCAGGTGCACCTGTCCATGTCTTCAACCAGGTGCTCATTCTATGGTCAAACTACTTTTACTCTACTTTCCATTGGCCTGCTTCCAGCCTCAGTCACCAGGTGAATCGTGGCTCTCTGTCCACAGACGGGCGTCTCTCCCCGAGAGGGCTTTGTCTCCGCCCTCCCCCCTCCGGGTGGCGCTCTCCGGCTGCACGGCCTGCGTGGCCCACGTCTCCAAGGGGGTCCTACACATGGCCAACCTGGGCGACAGCCGGGCCGTGCTGGGCGTCAGGGAGGCCGACGGGACCTGGTCGGCGCTCAGCCTCACCAACGACCACAACGCGCAGAACCCGGACGAGCTGCAAAGGATTCTGGGGGAACACCCGCCGTCCGAGCGACGGACGGTCGTCCGTCACGACCGCCTGCTGGGCCTGCTGCTGCCCTTCAGGGCGTTCGGAGACGTCCGGTTCAAGTGGAGCGCTGAGATGCTCGGTCGGGTCTATGAGACGCGGCCGGAAGTCCGGAGGACGCCGCCGCCGCACTACTTGACCCCGCCTTACCTGAGCGCCCGGCCAGAGGTCGCTCTACACCGCATCACGCCCCGAGACAGGTTCCTGGTGCTGGCGAGCGACGGACTGTGGGAGCTGATGCACCGACAGACAGTGGTCCAGCTGGTGGGTGAACATTTGACAGGTGAGGAATATTACGATCATTCGCACTTTGACTGCTTTTAACTTTTCCATAAATAATGATGCGTAAATGATAAAGGAGTAAAATGTTGCATAATATGAGCAGCTGAGCTGGCAGTTAAAGGGTGAAGAATTAAGGTACTTGAATCTTGATAAACACAAGAGATATAAAAATATTAAACAGGTGAAGTGTAACTAATTACATCATTTGGAAAGTGTATAACAGTAGTTGACGTGTAAATTGTTTTAATAGATGAAGCATAAATGACAAAAGTTGAACTGGCAGTTAGTGTAATTTTTTACAGCAGTTCAATAGTAAATGCAGAAAGTGATTGACGTGTGACGTGATAAAAGCAATTGAAGTGGCAGCGTTTGTCTGAACAAGGCCTTCAGCAGCAGAGACCCATAATTCCCGGCGCGGGCATGACGCTGGGCGGCATGCAGGGCCTCCTGCTAGAGAGGAAGGGGCGGGGCCTGTCAGTGCTGGAGGACGAGAACGCCGCCACCCACCTGCTCCGTCACGCCCTAGGGGACGACGGGTACGGAACAGTGGCACCAAACCGGCTGGCCAAGATGCTGAGTCTGCCGGCAGAGCTAGCCCGCAGGTACCGCGATGACATCACCATCACGGTCATTCACCTGAACGAGCCCGACCTTTAAGTCAGGTGATGAATTAGTAACCCGGGTTTTTTTAATAAAGATTTGTTACACGCTTGTTTCTCATACCTTAAATATTAAAGTTTTGTCAAGGTCAAGTCCTGGTTCTTTATTCCATTTGGAAATAAGTGGTATTTGATGTGCTTATCATTTCTATCCTTTATACCAGTTACTATCTGATCAGTGTTCAGATCCTCGCAGAGGTTCTCGGTTTACATTTTTTTAAATAACAAATTGGGATAAGTACTGATCAGTTTTATTTCTTATAACAGGAAAAGTGAAAATAATACATTGTATAAAATATAAATATATAACAAACTATTATCAGATTAACATGCAATTTAATGATGAATGTTTTAAGTTTTAACATCATGTTGAATCGGACCACAACAAGAAAATGTCATCTGAATTAATTAAAAGTGTCAATGGCAGCTTTCATTAATGCAAATTCATTTTTTAAAACTAGAATCTTTAAAAAGAGTAACCGTCTTATAAACTAACAGTCTTAGTAACAGTCTAAGTAACAGTCTTAAACTGGAAACGAAAAAAATGAGAAAAAAACACAGCTTTAAATTTCTGGGCGGAGCTTGTGAAGAATGCAACATTCTGAGTGAGCACAATACAAAAAGGACGCAGCAGCTGACAGTGAATTCAAAATAAAATTTAATAAAGGATTTTACAAAATCAAATTCTTAGAAAACACCTCAATTGAGAACGGCTTCAAACCAACCAATCGGCTGACATCATCATCATCAGTCGGCCTCCTCACAGCTCACAGAGCTCAATCATTGGACGATACACAAAACAGGCCACGCCCAGAAATTCTAATGAGAATGAACAGGAAGTAAAACAGGAAGGAGAGGAACAAACGGGGTACTTCCTCTCAGACCTGATAAACTGACTCGTCTGTGTCGACCAATAGGAGAGGAGGATATCCAAAAGTCCAATGTCCAACCCGAGGGGCGATTCGCTGAAGAGTCACCGTCGCTGGGGAAGGGGCAGCTGCACTGAGTTGGTGGCAGAGTCTGGGAACAGGTTATGGTAGGTGGGCAACGGGACGTAGGCCGCTGTGATCATCTTACCTGAAGAAAGCAAAAGAAAACAGCCAAGGTGTCACAGCTGCTCTCTGATTGGTCCACGGCACAGAGCACAGGTTTAACGTGACATGACCTCTTACCAGCAAAATATCGTCCGTGTAGAGCGTTGACTGCGGCCGTAGCAGCGGGGACCGAAGGACACTTCACATAAACGTTTCCCTGGAAACATACAACAGCAGCACATTTCACGATTAGACACCGAAACAGGGTAATTATTAAAAAGGGAGAAACCCGTTGAACTTAATAAAACCAGATAACCGAGGGAAAAAAATGATTTATGGAGAGAAGTGAAAATCTGTCAGTCTGTACTCTAGAAAGTAGACAGCCTTGCTTTTGGGTCAGAGGTCACGCGTACCTCAGCAGAGTTCTTGTCAATGTAGATGTGAACGACTCCCCCGTGTTTGTTGCACTCCTCGATGACATCGTGCTGGATGTCCAACTCCCAACCAGGAGGGTCCTCACTAGAACCCATAACAACGCATTAAATGTTAGTGGAAACATTTTAAGTGTGAGCCTGTTGGGGTTTTAAAAAGGTAGAGACGCGTGTAGAGACGGGTGTACTCACCAGCTGGGATGGAACATGTTGGACAGTTGGAAGCAGTGTGTGGCGAGGGGGTGAGAGGGAACACTCGGAGCAGAAGAGTGCATGTTGAGGTTCGGATTCATGGCAGCTGAAACGTACATGTAGACATTTGGACACATCTGTTCATCCCACATTCTGTCTGAGCACAGCAATCACACAGAACTCGTCACTCAGAAAGCGCTGCAGCTCAGCGGGTTTCCATGGAGATACGAGTACCTGACACGGCAGCCATTGCTCCCATAGCAAGCACTCCGCTCATCTGCAGAGCCTGCTGGGCGGCGGGAGGCATCTGTAGACCAGTACCTGTTCACAGGTGAACGACACACAATCCTATTGAAGTTGGATGCTGCAGGCGGATGTCGCGGTAAGACTTTATGCATAATATAGAGTCTCACCCTCGGCGAGCCGGGCCATCAGCTGCAGGCGTCCGGTGGTCCCGAGGTCAATGCCGCTGCGCTCGAGCTCGTCGCTGTCCAGGAAGGAGGCAAATGCGTCGGTCCGCTCCGTCACATTACCCACCTTCATGGGTCGACCTGCCAGCTCGAAGCCGTTCAGCTGATCCAGGGCTTTCTTGGCGCATTCCGCATCTGCAAACTGACGAACAGAAAACCACAGTGAGGGCAGGTGAGGAGAGACCAATGATTGATGAGGAAGCGGTTGAAGACAAAAACACTTACAGTGATGAAGCCGTAGCCTTTAGACTGTCTTGTGTCACTGTCCATCATCAGCTGGATGCTCTCAATCTGTTAAGACAAAAACATGTCACGCTCAGACTTTACCTGGACATTTGCAGACTAATATATTAGATGTATATATCCATCTGTGTCATACCCGTCCAAACGGCTCAAAAATTCCTCTCAGCATCTCCTCTGTGATGTTGAAGTGCAGAGAGCCGACGTACAGCCTCATCGGTCCCGATGATCCCTTCTGCAGGTTGTTGGCTGCGGCCGCTGCTGCGGCTGCTCGGTTCTTTTCCGCCTACGCACACCCACACAGGGTCAGACTTTGTATTTATTGCACAAATACATACCTGAAATCTGACCTCTATATTCAACCGATCGTAAGCATTTAGGCGCAACAAGTTGCTGTGAAGTACGCAAGGGGCTTCTTCCTTCGTATATGTGCGCAAATGTGTGTCTTTACCTGCGACGCCTGAACAATGATAGGAACTCCCAGCAGCCTTTGCCCGGTCAGCCCAATGGCCAGAGGGACAGAGTTAGTCTCCACAAACTCGATGTAGGCGATGCCCTTGGACTTGCGGGAGTTCCTGTCCGAAATCATCCTCACATCGCGAACCTGAGGGGGACCAAAGCAGCCGTTACTACAACTGCCAGTGGTGACGTCAAAATGAAACAGAAGTAAGATAAAAGTGACTAAACATCAAGATCTCAAACTGATTCCAGTTTTAATTCCTAGCAGGCTTTCAAAGTAAAAACAGGAAAGAAAGCTATTTTCTCCTGGTCACGGTGAATGTATTCGTATCCATTCCAGTCAAAAACCTTGTTAGATCTCATGGTGAAGCAGCAGTGTTTACCTTCCCAACAGCAGAAAAGAAGTCCTCCAGGTCTCGAGGTCTTATCCTGGCTGCTAGCTGCATGCAGAACACCGTGCGCGCATCACGCTCCTCTGGAGTCAGGTTATCCATCGGCGGCCTACACGCACAGACAGTCTCACTAAATTCTGCATGCTTTGTTGTTTTTCATTACGGTTTGGTAACAAACTTACCTGATTGGACTCTTCTCCTTCCTGACGGGACTCTTGGTCTTTGAACGCCTGCGTCTGAAATCAAACCGGGACAGTCAGAACTTTGAATATATAAATATTCATCATTATCTCTTCTTTCATTGCTTCATAATCAACAAATGTGTAGGGGGTGGGGGGTTATTGTGGTTGTATCAATAGGATTCATGGTGCGGTTAGATTGATGCCCCGTTAATCACAGTCAGTGCAGGAGAGTAAACATTAAAATCATGTTACTGTAGTACAAGTACATGCAGTACACAGCTACTCACTGCTGGTGGTGGTCTCTGTAGCGCCCCCCCCTCTCCCTGCTGCTGCGACGCTCCCTGCTACGACTTCTCCTCTTCTCTCTGCTGCGGCTGCGTTTGCGCTCGCGGCTCCGGCTGCGCTTCTTTTCCCGGCTGCGCTTCTTCTCCCGGCTGCGCTTCTTCCTGCAGGACACAAAGTGGCCAATCAGAGAGCGGCCAAACAGCAGTGGGATTAGGGCCATGGCAGACAGACGGGCGTGTTTACCTCTTGGGGCGTTCCTCTTGTCCGTTAGGGCTTTGGGTCTTTGAATCCTCCTACGGCCAAAAGAGAACAGTATGAGGAGGCGGGATGCAAAATACAAGCTGTGCGAGAACCTATAAAGAAGGGACCACGTTTTGATGTGGTTTCATGTGAGAACCAGTAAAGACCCTAAGGGACCTCGTTCTGATGTGGTGCTTTGCGAGAACAGTAGAGCGCATCCGAGTCCCAGATCCGAGGAGGCCATACTGAGTCTCACCTTTGTGTACGGAGCATCCAGCATCGCCTCGATGTCCAGGTCATCGGCCATCATGCGGCTGGTCTGCACACAAACAACGATTATATAAACATACAATATAACCAGGGAATTCGATATGTAGCTTTGTAAACGTACAATATATCGGTAAAGTCAACATTTTAATGAAAACAAAAAACCTTAGTTTGTCTGTCTGTCTACTTTGACTAAAGCTAACATCACCACAATACAATTAATAAGCTAGCTCCGGAGTGCGTTGGTACTGGTAGTACTTTGACTAATCTTCCCAGTTGTACAGCTCGGACATCGAAGTTAAATTAGCTAAACACACAGCGCCCGCTGCCCTAAAAAACACCTTTATCTCCAGTTAACGTGAGCGCGTACGCCCGGTGTGCGTTGACCTCAATCGGTTCGGCATCAGGCTAACAACACCGTAGCCGTCCGGGCTAACGGCTAACAGTTAGCTGCTAGCTCAACGAAAGAACGTGGAACAACGAACCGGTATCAAACGTTTTCGGTATCTTACGTTACCGGCGGGGTACCACCGGGGAGCACGGGTTCCTACCTGGACTTACAGCGGTACGGGAAATGATCACAAAGTAATTGGATGGCCAACAGTCGCTTCTCAATCTTTGCCCTCGCTACGACACGCAGCAGTTAAACTAAATGGCGCTGTAGAGAGCTGCGCTGTTATCGCGAGATCTCCCATACGAGAGCTCATAACAAAACACTTTTCGCTTCCGACTGGTCCGTAGCTACGGAAGCCTGTTTCTGCCAATGTTGCGAGGAAGTCAGTCAAAGGTAGATTATAGTTAGCCATAATAATAAGGTATAAATATGAGATACTACGTCATAATGAGATATCAATATCATAATATTTATTAGATACGGAACTAATTTGCAAGATGCAAAGTTATATTTATGAGATTATATATATGAAACACCAAGTCATGTTTTTATGAGATTCTTTTCATTTTGAGAACATTACTCTTAATTTATTTTTTTCATCGAGTGGCAATAAGGTAAGTATATAACCATCAGCCTGGAACATCAAGACGTTGATAATTGTTAATTGAAGTTCCAGTTTCTATAACAATCACATTAATTTTATGATCTAATAGTTTACATACATTTTTTTCGGGCGGCACAAACATCTTCACCTCATTCACAAAGAGAAAAAATAAGTAGATACGCCCTCAGGTACTAATGCCCAGGCCAGAACTCTGAGACAGAGACAAAACCTTTGCACAGCTCTTTGAATCATTATTTTATAATTTTTATTTGTTCAAGTAACACAAAATTCACCTGTTTGACTCTAATATGACATAAAAAAAACATAATCTTTGGCAGTCACTTTGGGACGTCACATGGTGACGTCATCAAGACTCCTGGCAGCCAATCAGATGTCGTCCTGCTCCGCTCGCTCTTTGGAGGAAACCCACCTGTTGACGATTACTTCCTGTTGATAGAAACAACCTTTAATATTTTAATTTACTATAAATTTACATTTATACTTTACTTTGAGATATAATGCTTTATATTGCAGTGGTGTAATTCCATTATCTTTAATGTGAATCAACTCATAAATAGTTTGACTAATAGAATAGCTGTTGCTTCCTGTAATGTACCTGAACTTTCAGTCTGCTCAGACACACAGGTGAGTCCATCTCGGCTTCTGATAGGTTGGCTGGATAGATGATGTAGCACAACATCAGCTCCTGCAAAACAAAGAAAGAAATTAAACACAGGAATCAAATCTAACCGGCTATGACGTCTGTCGGCTTGTTACCTTGGAGACGTTGGAGGTTATCCTGCTCAGAGCAGCGAGAGAACGCCACGAGAACGGACGCAATGCTGAGCCCCTGAACGCATCATCAGTTCGCTCAATTACAACTGAATAACTACAGGAAGAGGAGAGGGCCAATTTGTGAAGATGAGAACATTTCTGTAAAGGACATTGAATAGCGCATCTAATGTGAAAAACAACAATTTTCTGGAAAGTAAAAAGGTCTTCCTCTTTTTCTCAGGTTGAGGGTTCAGACTTGGTTTACATTGTTTCAGGACCCATGAACTCCAGAAATTATTGAAACAAGATATTTTGCAAAATTGTATTCAATTTTTTTTGCATTTTCTGTGTTACCTTGCGTGGTAGAAAGGTGGTCCTTTCCGATACAACACTGAAAACATACAGAAAAGGGAATCATGTTAATGGTGACATACTACCGTGCTCTGATGATTGACAGCTGTCAATCAAGTGTTCAAGTTCTTTATTTTTACAGGGATACTGTGTACCGGTCTGTGCGTGTGTGTCTTACTGAGGTCCACACCGTACTTGGCCCCGCCGCCTACTTTAGGGACCCACCCCCTGCTTCGACAGTGCTGATAGGCTGCGAAAGAGCTGACAAAGTCGGGCCGCAGGGAGCGGAATCTTCTCCACAGCTGGATGATTGACAGGGGCTCCTGACCAATCATACAAGAAGGATATGGGTGACGTCTTTAATTATTTAATGTAGAAATGGGAGGCCAAACAAAAACGAATTATCTCTGGCAGACAGACGGATAGTTACCTGCTTCAGGTAGACAGACAGGCAGCCCAGACTATACACCAGGAAGAATGCCTGAAGGTACAGACAAACGGACAGCTTATGAAGAGCAGTGAAGACGCCCCGCCCCCTCTCTGTTTGCCGGCAGATCACAGATAATCCACAGCTGATCTACAGTGTGACTAGTGAACAGTACGGAATAAGTCTTTAATAACCTTCAAGCTTTGAAGAACACAAGTCAGACCACTGTCTGAATCTGTCCGCTGCTGAGGCTCATGAGTAATGTAGTTTTTAGAGAGAGAAAGAAGCTGAAACAAAACGTGCGAGTGTGTTACCTCCTCCAGACTGAGTTGCAGGTATTCAGTAAGCGAGAAAGGAGTCCGGTGGACCTGCCTCACCCCCCCACACTCCTGCACTCACAACACACACATCTTTCATGGAAATGTCTCCCTTTAGAACATTTATTGGCTGCGGAGAAGTTGCGCCAGTTAATTAAATTAAAACTTTTTTTAAATGGAGGATTGAGGTTTGTGTTTCTCCTAAAATGTTGAAAAAAAAAATCCTAAAAAGTTCAAAAAATGTTTTGAAAAAGAAGACAAAATATGTTAGGTCAAAAAATGTCTTGGAAAAAAAAAATAATAATATTAGGTCGACATACAAGTGACACACATTACCCAAAAATATAATGAAAAAAAAGGTAAGAAAATATGAACTTACTTAAAAGCAAGTCTGGAGACTCACCTCACTGTCAGAGACCACTAGAACAAAACCAGGGCCAGGAACCAAGGGATCAGCATCGGAATCTGAGTCTGAGTCAGAGTTAAGGTCAGGGTCTAGTTCCTGGTCTGAAGTGGGATCAGGATCAGGGTCTAACTTCAGGTGTGAGATGGGGTTAGGATCAGGGTCAGAGTCATGGTCCTGGTCTGAGTCGGGATCAGAGTCGAGATTAGGGTTTAAGTTGGGATCAGGGTCTAAGTTCTGGTCTGAGCTGGGGTTAGGATCAGGGTCAGAGTCATGGTCCTGGTCGGGATCAGAATTGTGGTTCTCTCGGTCCAACCTGAAATGTTAAGGTAAAGAGAGAATCTGATTTCATATAAGGCGCAGTGGAGTTGACGGTCAGACTCATCCGGACAACAATCGTGTTTATCCACATAATAGACATGCCAAATCTAGCAGAACCCGCATCTAATCATAAAAGTGTGAACGATTTTTTTATTTTGCGTTTGGAGAACCACTCTACCTGCAGCTTCTCTTGGCCTTAGGATCAACCCCTGACCCCGACCTCTTTGCGCTGGAACAGGCTCCCCCAGTTGGGCCTGGCTCCTCCCCTCGGCTCATCTCCCGCCTCACATCCTCCAGCTCTACCGGCCGAGAGAGGCTGAGCAGGGTTTGATTAACAGCGTCTTCATCCAATCCCTGAGCAGAAAGTGCGGAACGCGCCCACCCGAGCAGCTCTTCGTATCTGCAAGAGAAGAAGAGGAATATTTACATGTTTTTCGTAAGATAAATAGGAGAAGATGTGTGAATAGACAGGATGTGACGTCACTCACCTGGACCGTGAGATGACGGGAAGAAAAAAACCTTCGTATTCTGTAACAAAATCAGAGAAGTTCTCACTGCAATGAAGCGTGCTGATTGGACCGCGAGCTTGTGGTGTGGGTGTGAACTCACGTTCCCATTGGTAAGAGATGCTGTGGTCTGGTCTCGCTCTGGACAAGATCCCTTTACCAAAGTAACCCTGCATTAAGACAAGAGCGTGACGTGAGCGGACGCAGGCGCGGGTTCACGTGACATGGACCAACTCAGACCTGGTCTAGGTGACGCGGTCTACCTTAGGCTTAGGTTCACATGACATGGACTAACTGACGTGGTCTCACTCAGACCTGGTTATAGATGTGCTGGATGTGGTCCGGATGACGGACCAGCACATGTTGGTTGACGAGCTCCGCCCGGAAGTGGCTCCTCTCCCCCGGACTGCGGCTCACGGGCAGCGGAGCCACGTACTCTTCGTGCACGCGTGTGCGCCTCCGCGGCGCGCGAAACTCTGCGTGCATGTCACCAGGTCCCCGGTGCGGACCGGACCGGCCCAGAGGGACCTGCAGTCCTCCACCGGCTTCGGACTCGGCCTGTGTCCCTCGATGGCTGCTCAACGAACTCTGCTGTCTGACTCCGGCTCTTCATTCATTCTCCAACTGCCTGGTCGGATTTGTTTTGCTGCGGGACGCGGCGGTGTCACCGGATAGATGTCCGGTAGGAGCTGCCGACCCCTTACGATAGTTCCTCTTTCGGTGAACTTGCTGTACATACTTTTAAAAAAATCTTACATTAGTTCAAATTAAATTTCTTAAAAGATTATTTTTATATTTATTTATGTCAAAATGTCGTTTATTTATGTTGTGAATCAAAAGCGTTTAAATCTTTCCTTATTAAAAATATATAAAATCTGCTAGTCAAAGCTGACTGACAATATTTTTTAGGTGTTGCAGTGTTTTTGTGGGAATAACTTTTCGGAATACATTACAATACATCTACTATTATTATTATTATTATTATTATTATTATCTGAATTTAGAGGTGAGTTAATGGAAGACATTTGTGGCTGGAAGAGAGAAAATCCAACATTTCTTTTGTTAAATGATAAATAAGTGAAATCTAATCTCAACTAAGTTGTAGTGGATCTATTAGATGGGTTTCCACGTATGCTTTCTTATGGTTATTGTTACCAATGCTCCTGTCTGCAAATTGATACAGACTGAGATCCTCTTATTTACCTCATATTTACATGATTTCCCTGTTTTCAAAGCTCAAACATATTAAAACAAGACAAACAAAAGAACACACACTACATATGCCCATGTGTTTGTATTTTTACCTCTGTCCACACATTTATTTCCATGTGTTTGCTAGAAAACTGCACTAAAATGTCAAATGTCTGCAGGAATATAAAATATGTACCATATCGATTTATTTCATTGATTATATTTATTTATTTATTCATTTAATGCGAAGACATTTCATCTTAATTGTTCTACATGTACTTGAATACTGCGAAGATATTAAACAAACATAAACTCAGATTTTAGCTGCACAATTCAAATATGATGAACCAAACATTTACTTATATTACTTTATAGATTTTTATACCTTATTTTGACCTGTGTTTCCGTCCAACAGATCGGCTGTCACACAACCAGGGGACTGACGGAGGAGACACCAGTCAGCTGGTGAGACTAATTTAAACCTCTTTGATACAACAGACTAGAGTAAGCCTGGTTGATCTGATGTGTCTTCCTGCCTGTCCACCACGTAGTACCGATGTTTCTGTATGTGTTGGTACAGCGTAGTGTATTTGGTGACCCTCCTCATCCTCGGCAGGATGAAGCTTTGAGTGAAGGTATCTCGGCTCAGAGGGCTCCGCCCCTCTGCTGCCAGGACACTGTTAATGAACTGAAGAGAGAACGTGAAGCAGTTATGGTGCTCCTCATCGAACCTGAGAGACAGACAGGTGGACATGAGGAAACTGTTAATAAACCAAAGACAGACTTGGACATTTTTACGCTACTGTTCATAAAACCTGACAGACCGACAGGCGGGGACGGTCAGAAAGTGTGTGAGAGAGAGAGACAGAGACAGATACACAGACAGACAGGTGGACAAGACAGAGAGACTATTCATGCAAATTGAAGCAGTGACGGTGTTCCTGAGAGACAGACCTGTGAAGAGAGAGACAGATGGGAAAAGAGAGAGAGAGAGAGAATGATGTAAACAGGGGCGAGAGACAGAGCGGGATGGGGGGGGGGGGTTGAGGGGGTGCGAGGTGTACCTGTGCCAGGCGGGGTCCCACATGGGCCCGTCAGAGAAGCGGTCCAGATACTGGTCCCACTGAGCCAGCAGGTGGAACATGTCAGGTCGGACCAGAGGGACACTGACGCAGCGCTCCCACCCGCTCTCATCTCTACCAACTCCACCACTGGTGTAGTTATACACAACTCCTACACACACACACACACACACACATCCGAATGCTAACCTGATGGTTTGTCCTCAGGGGAACGTGAACCACAGAAATCAAACTCCAGTTGAGTTAACTCATTGTGAGACAGACACTTGGACAGACAGACAGACAGGCACAGAGACAGATATGTGGACCGACAGACAGATGGACACACACAGGTCAACAGGTCGACGTCACTGGGCTCTGAACTCTCTAACCTCCCTGTTCACCACTTCTCCAGCATGATGCTTCCCTGACAGATGTCCAGTCACATGCCAATCTGACCTTTGACCTCTGAGTCCTACCTGAAGTGTTGGAGATACCCGTGTGCAGATTGGATGTCCCGTCAAACTCTCTGAGGAACAAACAGCACATTACACACTCGGTACACTGGCCTCACCTGGTGAGTGTACCAGTGTTTATCTGCTTGTGTGCACTAACTTTTTGTGTGTTTTTACCTATTGTGTGTGGTTGGGTACCTACCTGTTGTGATTGTCGTGTGCAGGTGCGACCAGCAGACAGCAGGAGGTCTTGTGGCCGTTGCCGAGGGGTGAGGGGAGGCTGACGGGGGCCTCCTGCAGTCTGCTCCCCCTCAGCTCCTCCCCACAGCTGGGACACTCCTCCGGCACCGAGAAGCAGAAGATCTCCTTCTGACAGTGACTCAGTCGGATCACGTTGAGGTCCATCACTTACAAGTCCTCAACTCCTTCTTTTACTCCTCCAGTCTTCCTTTAACTCATTAAGTCGTCCTTTAACTCCTCAGCTCCTTCTATTTCCTTCTTTTACCTCTCAATTATTTACCGTACTCCTTTTTTTCTCGAGTCCCACTTTTACCCTTAAACTCTTCACCGTACTCATTAAGACCTTCTTAAACTCATATTTTCCTTTTACTCCTCCAGTCCTCGGTTTGATCCTCTGATCTTCTGCTCTTCTTCTCTTCACCTCTTTTCCCTGTGCGTGACACCTTTTCTTCTTCTCTGGTCTGTCCTGTTTCTTCTACTCCCTCCTGCGTGGCACAGCTGGTTGCTAGGTAACTGCTTATCAGATGTCCTCATTGCCTGGACTCGGCCTATCAGGTAGCAGGGTGATGTCTGAGAGAGTCATGTGACCCAGCTCACCTGAACCTGCTTCAGTCTGAACGGTTGACCTTCGGACTGTGCTGCCAGTGTTGTGATGGAAACCGCTGTTGACCTGCAGAGGTGTCGGTGTCACATAGAGATAAATAAATATAAAGCTACGTTCTATTCGTCTCAGTAGTTTGATGGAAACACAAAGTATAATTTAAATCAGAAATGTGTTGAACTGTCTACTGTAAACTGTATATTAAAAATAAAAGACTTAATGCAACTTTACTGATTAACAGACTGAATGTAGGTCAATAGGTTTTCTGTCTCCTTAGTGTGTATGTGTGTGTGTGTGTGTGTGTGTGTGTGTGTGTGTGTGCGTGTGTGTGTGTGTGAGATAACAGCAAGCTTTGGTTCGTTGCAATCTGAAGATGTCTCCTGCTTGTCTTTACAGCCCTGAAAGGTGAAAATCACAATTTGCTGAAAATGTAAGAAAACGAACACCATGAAACTCCATAAGAAGGGGTTGGGGCGGGTTGGGGGGAACGTTTGTATTTACTTAAATGGTATTAAATTTGTCTTGTTTTTCCATATATCGATTATAATGGGCAATTAAGTTTTATTTCAATCCAGCAGAAAGCAGTGACGAAACAAGCTTCTTAAAAAAACGCGGGAGAAGATTAGGAACCTTCCTTTCTGGACCGCGGGTGTCATCGGAGGTTTTAGGACGGAACACCGACGCGACCACTTTGGAAGCAGCCGTTGTAGCTGAAGCCCCGCGAGGAAGATGAGCACCAAACAGGTGACCTGCAGGTGAGTCTGTCGCTCGGTCGCTCACCTGTCCGTCGGTCTCGCGCTCCGTGTCTCTGCGCGAGGACGGCCGGCGCGTTGGCGTCTAGCTACTGTTTTTAGCTGTTAGCCGAGAGCTGTTAACTAGCTGTTAGCTGTTAGCTTGTGCTCCGTCTGAAGTCTAAACTCACTGCGATCGACCGATCGTTACCCGCTAACGCGCCGGATCCGTCTCCTCCAGCTACGACGAGGGGGTGAACAAAATATTAGAAACACGAGCACCGTTACATCGTCCGAACGGTTTACGTCACACGTGAGCGAACCGCCCTGAAACGAAGGTTTGACTGGGATGATGGTTTAGATTGTGAGACACACACACACACACACACACACACCATGTGTATTGTAGTTCCCGTTTCTTTCTTATAAAATGAGTAAACTATTAAAACTGTACTATAAAAAACATTCCCGTAATTTCATATTAATACATTTCATTTAATAAAAAAACGCCATATCCATGATCTTAGACACTGAACAGAAACAGATTATGAGGCTATGAAAAGATCTTGACAGGCATTTTCTTTCTTCCGGTTGCTATGGTGAGAGTATTTGTTGTCACTTTCTCTACAGCTTGTGTAACAGGTGTGTTGTGTCTCAGGTACTTCCTCCACGGCGTGTGCAGGGAGGGAAGCCGCTGCCTGTTCTCCCACGACCCAACCAACAGTAAACCCTCCACCATCTGCAAGTTCTACCAGAGAGGAGTGTGCGCCTACGGAGAGCGCTGCAGGTAAAGTAAATCGCCCGACGGTCTGGGGACGCTCACCCGACCAGATCACCGTCACCAGACTGAGGTCAAAGAATCACGGTGTTTGTGGTATTTTTACTACCCTTTGTGTGACTGTTTGTGTGCAGGTATGACCACATCAAATCTTCATCCAGAGGAGGGCCTCCGGAGGATCACCCCGGCGTAGGAGGAGCTGGAGCCGTCTTCACTCCACCTTCAGTCAGAGGTGGAGTGAAGAAGACCATGGTCCTCCGAGATCGAGGTGACTGACGCACTGCAGTGACATCCACCTTTGATGCAGCATTTTCTCGAGCATCTTTTAAGAACAAAACAAAGACGGGGCCATTGCGGCCATTACCCTGGTTACCCAGCGGTTAGGATGAAGACGTGGTGACTAGTTTTGCAAAATGTGTGTTTGTTAGTTTGGGAGGTTGAATAATAAAAGACCGCGTTTAGAGTACTAAAACACAACCTACCCATCCAATCCATCACAGCATCTGAATTTCTCTCTCGCTCTCTCTCAGTCCTGGGTGTAGACACCATGTTTGGGGGCCCACTTGACAGTTTGGGGCCGGAGGTCACAGCGGCGGCGGCTGCAGCACCCTCTCCTCACTCGTACGTGCAAGCCATTAGGACGGGTCTGGACGCTTCAGCACAGGAACACGGTGGGCTGAATGAAAAGCACATGATGAAGAGGCCTGATCGATAAAGATTCTTTTGACATGTCGACCTGTGCTCTCTGCAGCCCCTCCCCCTGTGGGCGGAGCCTACCAGGACCTCCCTCCGCTGTGTCCCTATGCTGCCACCGGACACTGCTTCTACGAGGACAGCTGTACGTATCTCCATGGCGACCCGTGTGATGTGTGCGGGCTGCAGGTGCTCCACCCCCACGACCCCGAGCAGAGAAGAGCGCACGAGAAGGTGTGCAGGTTAATTTAATCTCATGTAAGGGAGGTGAAAGGCGCCGTCGGCTCTTCATGGTTCAGTTGAATTGTTACCGGGACTCGTGTAAACTTTCCGAAACGTAGAGAACCATTCCTGTAAAGCCGCTGTGACGTTTCACGTTTAATTAAATAGTTTAATTCCTGTGTGACGTCCAATCTGCTGCAAACTGTAGTTCTTTGATCTTCACATGGAAATTAAAACAGCCGAACATGCAAGCAATAATGCTCACAAAGTGATTTCCATACAATTTACAAATGTGCCGACCTGCAAAATCCTTCGGGCTGAGTTTAGTATCCGTTGTGTAATAGTAAAAAACTTCGATAAGCAACGTTGTCTTTGTGTCTTTATTCTTGCCAGAAGGTTATTCAGTCCAACATGCAGAGCACCGGAGAACCGCAGGGGACAAGGGACGTGCATCTGTATAGAGAAAGAAGCAACCAGTCGAAACTGGTTTGTGCTGTAGGTCAGAACAGGGTCCTTTTTGAACGTGACGGGGTCTGTTCACCGCTTGCTGGCTAACTGGTCGGCGAGTTAGCGCGTTAGCTTGTTAGCGCGCTAGCTGTTGTGTGGTTGCGACCAGAGGCAATACCAGCGGCACGACCAGCTTAATATAATAAATCATTTTCTGATGTAACTAACATTGGATTTTTTCAAAACCCGGTTGTGATAGTGGGCGACATGTACCCAGCATGCAGTTCGGCGGGATACTTTTAGAAATGTACAATACCAATTATTTGTGTCACAATCTGTTAAGGCGTGGTGTTTAACCCCATGAAAGAGTTTTTGAAATTGTTATCAAATGTTCTAACCGTAACTCAATGTGGAGGTGAGAATGCTGCCACTCTAGTGTGGCAAGCTAGCTATCTTACTTGATGGTAACTATTTCAACATAGATTAAAAAACATAATTGAGACACCATCAGGGTTGTTTTAACATATGAATAGCATGAACGTATAAAAGTCCGTCTCCAGTGCAGAACTGTGACGGACGACATTCACAATGTGCGTAAACAAACTACGACTAACATCCAACGACGCCCACTTTTTATGATGATTTGAGCTCACAGTATCTGCACAAATTTTTTTTTTTTTTTTTTTTTACTGAAATGTTGGCTGTAATTGCTCACCGTCTGTCTGCAGATGTGTATGCTATCCTTTGAGGCCGACATGGAGAAGGCTTTCGCAGCCCAGCTGAGCCAGGACAAGGTGGGTCCACTCACGTTGTCCCAGCGTTGACCGTCATTGTCACCGCTGTGGTTCTTGACGTTGGGGTTTTTTTTTCCAGGTGTGTTCCATCTGCATGGAGCTGGTGGTGCAGAAGATGAATCCGTCGGACCGCAGGTTCGGCATTCTGTCCTCCTGCTGTCACACCTTCTGTCTGGCCTGCATCCGACAGTGGCGCTGCACCAGAAACTTCAGCAACAAGATCATCAAGTAAGAGCCCGTTAAGGCGGAACCACTTGTGACAGCCTCTGTTTTGGGGGTTCCTGCAGTCACGTTTCTCTCCCTTTCTCTCTCAGGTCGTGTCCAGAATGTCGTGTTGTCTCAGAGTTTGTCATCCCCTCGACCTACTGGGTGGAGGACCAGGACGAGAAGGACCACCTCATAGACCTCTTCAAGTCTGGAGTCAGGTGAGCGGCCTCGGTGTCACCGAGCAGGCGAACGACTGCTTTTACAAACACTGTGTGGGAAAAAAACCATTTCCTTTGTTTTTGTCTCTTCAGTAAGAAGTCCTGTAAGTACTTCGATCAGGGTCGAGGATCGTGTCCATTCGGAGGGAAGTGCTTGTACCTTCACGCCTTCCCAGACGGCACCCGAGCGGAACCCGACCGGCCCAGGAAGCAGCTGAGCTCCGAGAGGGAACGTCCGGGTCAGAAACCGCAGCTGCCATTGAGATTCAAAGCCGCAGTTCAGAGCTCCTGAGTTTTGGGGTTAGGTGTTGTTTTAAATTCTTTTTAAAGCATCTATATATTTTTTTTCTTTCGCAGTTCATGAACAACGTCCGTCTGTGGGACTTCATTGAGGAGCGCGAGCAGCGGCCGGCCACGTCCTCCCTGGACGACGACATCACCGAGATGAGGGAGCTCTTCATGCAGATGTCGGGGCCGAGCCACGACGAGCCGGAGGCCCCGGCCGCCGCAGACCAGTAGAGGCCGGGCCGGGGCCTCCCCAGGTCCGACCCTCCCGGCAGATTTTGTGGATCATGGAAATATTAAATCATGTGACCACACGCAGCTCTCTGGTGTGTTTCAGTCTGGGGGAAAAAAAATCCCTCGTGTACACACGTTTGTTAATTGGTTGATGCTTATATTGTTGCCGTTTTATTTATTGTGTAAATACATAAATACTGAGTAGGTGTGACGTTGTTCCGTGGTGTTGTTTGAAATTGAGCTCCATCCTCCGTTTAGAAAAAACAGTTAGAAAAACCACACTTATCGTCATGAACATACGTCCCGCCTCAAACGGACGGTATGTAAATTGAATGGGTTTTTTGTGTTTTTTGAATTATGGCAAATGGCTTATAGCGACTTAAACATTTTTAACAACCGATCTTGAGGTCATTTAAGATTATGAGGGATTCAGACGCCTTTTAACGAGGCAAACACCGTGGCAACATGCACTAAAGGTAATTATGAAAAATACATAAAACATGATTACGTGAAAATTAAAAAATGTAAATGAATTAAAATCATTTCTTTAAAAAAATTTGGTCCTGTTTTTTTTTTTCTCTTTGATATCCTCACACTAACATTCTAAATTAGGACGCCAGCTATTTATCTTTGTCATCAATTGGTCTTTTGGTTTCTTTCTTGGTTATTTAAATCAAAGTGATACATTCATTATGCCCGAAGTGATGTCATGTCTCATTTCCTTTAATTTACTGTAATGTAAGATGTTGAGAAGCAGCTTAAGAAGGCAGAATTCTTTCAGTGGATAGATGCTCATTAGTCGATTCTTCCTCGGATGGAGTTCTGCATGGGTCAAGTTGGTTCTGCAAAAATTGTAAATTGAATGTTCTCAAAGGGATGAAGGAACCGTGCGTGTCCTTCCCCTTGAAGGCAGCGTGAGCTGATGGGCACATTTATTATGGAGTCTCTGCGGCACAGTTTAAGGCGCCGACATATCTAGAAGATGTGCTGGTGATTCAGTTTGCTCATCATGGATTCAAAATGTGCTTGGGTGTGTTCGCTCATGCCTGGTGTCTATAAGTAGCTTCCTGGAAGCTGCCGCTGTCCCGGCTTATTTTTAACATGCAGTTGTTCAGTCAACTGAAAAACAAACAAAAAAAAAACTTCCCATCCCTTCCCAAAAACTACAGACGTGTATCTAATCCTAAACCGTGAGAGACACACAACATTTCATACAAACTTCTAATCCTGTTTCCATCTGAAGGATTCCAATAAGCGAGCTCTTCTCAGAAGAAGTGGCGTGTGCTTTAGGGCGGGGCTACCTTGTGATTGACAGGTGTCTTTCACAATAGGTTGTGTCTCTACCACAGCAAAAAAGTCAGTGAATTCATCTAGTGGCATTTGCCGGACTCAAAGTCTGTCTTCGCTCATCAGCAGCACCATGATGCCCCCAAATACGATGGATCCCGTCAGCTGTCCGCAGGGGGTGAACCCGGGTTCAGGGGTCCGTCTCCCTCCAGCAAACACAGCAGCTCACTTTGATCCATCCATACTTATTCTAGTCTCTATATGGGAAAGGTTAAAAACAAATTGTCTTCACGTTATCTCACCTGGATACGTTCTAACAGCACCCGGAGCTTTGAGCTCCACTTTGGGGTGGAGGCGCCGCGAGGCCTCGACAGTCTTTCTCCCGTTTCGCTCCTCGGAGTGCGGCACACTTTTCTCGTGAGGTAAGAGAACGTTCCCTCTCCCTGTCGCCTTCCATTGCACTAATCCAATCAGGGCATCTTAACTCCTCGCGGGCCGAGAGCAGAGAGTCAAGCAGCAGCAACAGGTGGCTGGGACGCCACCACCACCTCCTCCTCCACCTCCTCCGCCTCCTTCACCTCCTCTCAGCCAAACACTCCGATTGCTTCACCCTCTCTTTCCTCCCGGTTCAGTTCTGGCTTTGCTGTTATGGAGGCCCCTCGCGGTTGGGTGGGCTAAACGACCCCAGCGACCGGGCTGTTAGGCTGCCAGGTGGCAGGAGAAGGAGGAGGAGGAGGGGGAGGAAAAGGGGAGCCGGGGCTGCTGGGAAAAATAAGTGGAGCGGGAGAGGGAAAGGGGCAGAAGGAGAAGCGAGGCGGCGCGGACTGTGACCCGGCTGCAGGGGAAGAATGGGAGCTGCGTACGGGAAGAAGGTCAGTCACCGGCTCGGCTCAACCTCACGACTGGTTTACTCAAGCACTCGACTTGAGCCTTTGTATAAAACGTTATGCTCTTACTCTAGATATCACCCTTCATTCATCTCAGAAATGTATTAATGCAAAATATAAACATATAAAATAGAATGAATCACTACTTTTACCTTTAATAATGAATTACTTATTCTGCACACAGGTATTTAACCATACGTGTGTGCAGAATAAGGTGCTTTTGAAATCTGTTTGAGCTTTTTTCCCGGATTGTACAGAAACAAAAACACATACCGACCCGATGAATCTGGACTTTCGGTTTAGTTTGAGTTGATGAATGTGTGATGGTGATAATAGATTAATCATTGAATTCGCTGTTCCAGCTGGAGTGACCAAAGATTCACTGGTTGTAAAGCAAAAGCGTACAATGTTGACAGGGTCACCATCAGTTTAGCCTGTTAGTATGCTAGCTTTGGCTAATCCAATCAATAAACAACGTGATTAGTTCTGCAGGTATTCGGTCGGATTCCAGAACTGTTGACCTGACGAAAAAGTCAGAGCATCATGAAGGTTACTACAGTTCATCCTCAGGGGAACATGAATGAATAATTAATCACATAATTCACAATCCATCCGATAGTCACTGAGCTGTTATTGTTTGATAAATGGTTTATTTTGGTCCAGTTTCCTTCGGACTGTTGTTGTTTCTTGAATGATACAAATGAATTATTTACGAATATAATTCATGATGCAGCAAATAAGTCAGATACTAGAATTTCTTACAAGGTGTTGAATGAATATTATGACTTTTTAAAGTCATGCTTTTGTTTTTATGACTTCAACAGAAAGTATTTGCGTTGTTATTTTTACAGCACATTTTGAGCAGCTCTGTCGTAGATGCGAGTCGGGACCCGCTGAGTCGTCACTTGATGTGCAGACGGGGTCACGACCCGATCTGACAAACTCAAGGAGTTGAACCCACAAACGATGTGTGAATCTTTAATCTCTCCGTGAGTCACTATCATGCTGCAGCGAGCAGGGAGATATATTTAAATCCACATTGAGAACATGATACCGAGACCTTCTGATTGAGATATTCTGGGATGTAACCAAAGACTGTTTACAAGACGTGTAGTCATTGTTTCCATGCCCTGAGTTTGGCGGTTTGGCTTTCGCCATCTAGAATGGCATCCCATGCTTTATGGTCTATTAGAGACCTATCAATCACTTTGTAGCCCCGCCCTAAAGCATGCCCTGCTTTATGGTCTGTTTGACAAATGAGCATCACGCTGTATTGAAGAAATTTGAAACTTGATATTGAGGACATTAACCCATGTTTACAATGTTTACTAAATCCAGAGAGAATGCGCACTGTATTACTTCTCTTGAACTTAAAGTCGCTCCGCTTTGCGATTCCTCCAAGTATTTTAGCTATGGAGGCTCAGCGCACCTGTTGAGGTGGCCTGTTTGGGTGCGTTTGTTGCCACGGGGACTGTGCCAGCTGTCAGCAGGATGGCAATGGGGGGCGGGGCCTGTGCCAGCTGTCAGCAGGATGGCAATGGGGGGCGGGGCCTGTGCCAGCTGTCAGCAGGATGGCAATGGGGGGCGGGGCCTGTGCCAGCTGTCAGCAGGATGGCATTGGGGGGCGGGGCCGGCGCCTCTGACGTCACACAGAGCTCACTCGTAGGGGCTATTTCTGGTGGCTTTCCGGTCAGCAGCAGCAGGTGGTGAGGAAGGGAGGGCTAACTGCCTTTTTCGGTTTGATTTGCGGTCACCATGGCAATCAAACTCACTGTGACATCATAGGGCCACAGACGACGTCATACGGCCGTTTCATCACAGAGAAACTGACTGTATTAATGGCATAAAGGAACAATGAAGAGATATCATGTGGTCCGAGTGTTAAATCTCAAATTTACAAATTATTTAAAGAACACAATTAAAATAAGGAGACAATTCGTTGATTTCATGCATCTAATAGCCTGGTAAAATATACATATATATTTATAAATATAGACCAGCCAGAAGGTTTGGTCCAATGCTATAGGATTCATTTCTAATTAACTAAAAGGGGTCCTGGTGATTTTTAAAAACCCAAATATGGTTCGAGGCAATGCAACTAATATCAATTGAATTATGGGAGTGGATTGCAATATTTACACAATGACATCAGTCACTCTTGTTGGGCCTCATAACAAACGGAGTGTTGGCCCGGGTCTCGACCAATCACAGCCCAGATGCTGTCGACAGGTCTATGGTCAGTTTGTGAACTCATGCGTGAGTGACTGAATGAGCTCTGACAGAATAAATAGCGGCAGACTATTTGCAGCAGCCGTTACATAACGCAGCTCGTTAAGAAGAGGAAGAAGGGCCGACAGATCCAGGATCAGCCTGATGATCCAGTGCAGCTTCCTGTCAGGAGGCGAAAAACACAGAAAAACATGTTCAATTAAATGTTGTTCTGATATCTTCACAGGGTTAAATCTGGATTGAACCAGATTAAGATCAGAGAAAATCCCTGCAGCTAAAACTCTTCTACAGAGAAGAGTAATTTTTTAATTTTAACAGCGGCCTCTAATGTTAACTTTGCTAATAATAAATAAATATAGAAATGTCCTGCATTAAAAGTTGCAAAGCAGTAAAATTAAAAATGGCCGACAAGATAAAATATATATTTATATGTATAAATATTTTTTATTTTGATTATTGATGCATTAATGTACTTAAATGAATGTTGCAGATTAGTAACTAATCCCATTGTAATAACTTAATCTCAACCTTTTTAATGCTTTTTTCACTAGTTGATTACCTTTTGAAAATGCTAATATGAGTTTGCATGAACCAGAGTAGAAGAGAAACGGAAACATGGCTGCTTGGATTAGCTCTGTTTCCTGAGCTGTGATTGGACGGTCTGACCTCTGACCTTCAGAATAAAATCCTGTGTGATGGTCAACACTAAGCCAGGTTACACTTAAATTATTAGTTTGTTCCATTCAGCTGTTCACAGACAGTTCTTTTTTTAATGATGAACTAATTTTCTGATAGAATTCTTCTTTTTTGTATCCGTAGTTTAAGATTAAAGTAAACAATGTTTTTGCTGGGGGCTAGATTTGGCCCGCATGCCACTGTTTTCCCACCACAGTCAGAGCTGTAATGTTCCTATATATCCAGCAGGGGGCAGACTGCTCCTCACTAAACCTGCTGCACCACAAGGTCACCAAGTCCCCTGTCAGCTGATCTTACACCAGTTTCTTTTTATTTCATCTGTGCTTTCAAACCCGTCCTGCCACTCGTGAAGTGTGGATTTTTTATGCTGTTTGCACCGCAGCGTCCCGGTGGCACCTTCATCGTCATCGTCCTCATCAGAGGAAGAAGAGGATCTCACACCACTGGTCTTCCTGGTGGATGGACTGGGACCAGTTTAGGAGAAAAGATCATTCATTACATTTTCATTCTGCAGTAAACAACATTCACGGGCACCTCCAGAGACCCCCTCCTCCTCCTTAAGGGGGTGATGGAGGGCGAGGAGGGGGGCGTCTGTGAGACAGTGAGGGCCTTGTCACCATGTTAAAGCCTGTTGAGGCCTTGAAGTCTCCTAGCAACCAACACAAAGTCCATTCAGTCAGAGACAACGCCGTCCAACTGACCTGGAGTCTGAAAGGAGACGAGCGGCTGGGGACCACCAGGGAGAGCAGGGGGAGGAAGAGGAGAGGGATGAGAGGAGGGCGGTTAGAGGGAGGGGAAGGAGAGAGAGAGAGGAGGAGGAGAGGGAGAGAGGAGGCGGAGGAAGAGGAGAGAGAGGAGGCGAGGGAGAGAGGAGGGGAGGAAGAGAGAAGGTGAAGGAAGAGGAGAGAGATGAGGAGGGAGGAAGAGGAGAGAAAGAGAGGAGGTGTAGGAAGAGGAGAGAGATGAGGAGGGAGGAAGAGGAGAGAAAGAGAGGAGGTGAAGGAAGAGGAGAGAGATGAGGAGGGAGGAACAGGAGAGAAAGAGAGGAGGAAGTTGAGAGGGAGAGAGGGAGAGAGGAGGAGCAACAAGAGAGAGGTATAGAGAAAACAGAGATGAGGAGGGGGGTGAGGTGACTGAGAAGGAAGAAAGGTGAGGAGGTAAAGAGGAGGAAAGAGTGGCAGAGGAGGATGAGGAGAGAGATTGAGGGAGAAGGAAGAGGAGAGAGGAAGGGAAAAGGAAACAGGAGAGAGGAGGTAAATCATGAAACCCAGCACTCAGAAACTGCAAACACTCTGAAAAGTAGATGAATAGAAGTACAGACAAACACTCACACAAACCAACTGTTGGTCCAGTTGCATTGTGGGTAATACAGCGGCCAGAAGAGCAATAACTTGGACTGGATTGTTCTCTTTTCTCATCTTCTTCTTCCTGTGGTTATCCAGAAGGCGTACAGCATCGACCACGAGCCTCCGCCGAAACAGCAGCGTGCGAAAAATGGAAAGCACCCAAACGGCAGAGGTGAGTCTTTCTCTGGCTGCGTTCTCTCGTCTTGCCAGCAGGGGGCGACGCCTCTGGTTGTCTAGATGTTTACGGGAATCTTTTTTTGTCATTTTATTCTGTCTGATGTGGTTTCACACATCAGAAGTCTGGTTCAAACGCATGTAAACGTGGGGCGACGCACGCCACTCGCAAACGCGTGTGACGTCATAAGTTACGTTCGCCTCTGCTGGTCCAGGAGCCTAGCTTAGCACAATTGCTGGAAGCAGGGGGAAACTGCTAGCCTAGCTCCATTAAAAGGTTCACAGAAAGTTAAACCTTAAACCGGCGTATCAAAATATTTGTTTCTCACAGCCATGAACCAACGACGGATTTACTCTTTTAGTTTGGCGGCTGTGTTGGAAGCACGTTCGTTCTCCCCTGAGGAGGAATCGAGCACGGTGAATTTTCAGCTGCACCATCTCCAGACCATCACTTGTTGACTGTTTTTCCACTTCAAACTGAAACCTGAAGACGGCAGCGTGGGAAAAGCCTGGGAGCGGTTTATCAGAGGTCTTCACAGAGAGGAGGAGGAAGAGGAGGAGGAGGAGGGGAACACCGGGAGGGTCATGTGACCACTCTGTTTTACACTGGGCATGACTCAGTCGAGAGGAGTGGAGCGCTCCTGCTGCTCTACAGTGAGCATGAATGTTCACACAGACAGAAACACATGAGGATCAGCAGGACCAGGACCAGGACCAGGACCAGGACCAGGACCAGATGGCTCAGAGGACCAGTCCAGCCGGGGTGGGGATGGTGAAGTCTGGTAAGAAGGACTGGCTGATCCCGGATTCTCCTGAAGCATCTTCTTACTATTTTAAGTAGATTATGATTTAAATTTTTTTGTAATTCTCCAGAAAAACTATTTTCTCAATGAATGGTCCCTTCAGTGTTTTATGAGCTGTTTATCATTCGGTTAATTTTTATAGATTTGTTTGTGTTTTTGCTGAATATGTGGAAACGTATGATATGATTAAAATAAAACAAATACAAAAAAAAATGTACTCTTATTTTGTAACCGGAACTTCAATAATGTAGTTACACATTTAGGAATAAATCATTGTTATTCATTTATTTGCAGGTTTAAGAAGTTTTCTGGGCTGTGCTGTGGGGCGTAATTTACATTGAATTCATAATTCAAGTCGAGTCACTGGAAAGCAGCGCAACAATAAAAGCGTGTGAGGGTGGTGTGGACGTGCGGAGCGTAGGATGGAGATGAAATCACGGATTCATTTCATTTGAGTAGGAGTTCGGACTTCTCTCAGATTGTTATGTAATAAAAAAAAAAAACTCCTCATCCGAATTAAAGGACTGCGGTATTTAGTTCTGGTTGAATCATTCTCTGGTGATTTACTTATTCTTTGCTCCAATAGTTTCTGGGGTTTTAATTCTGGTTTATTTCAGTAGTGTCTCAGGCTTTAATCCCGGTTTGGTCCGATATTCTTTCACAATTTAATCCCGGTTTGGTCCGACATTATTTTATGATTTAATCCATGTTTGTCCCCACATTCTGGAGTGATTGAATCCTGGTTTGGTGCAACCTTCTCTACAGATTTAACCATCGTCACCGTTCTCTAAGGTGTTTTAGACGTTGTCTGGTTCATGTTGTCTCAGGAATGATTTTCTTGGAGCAGATCAATAGCTCAACAGTCAAAGCGTGTTTGTCTTTTGTGACCCGAGTGTTTTTGCAACAGTTAAGCAGACTTTGACCTGCTTGGTTCAAACAGTCACCGCTTCTGTTTTTGTGAATTATTAACAGAACAAAAATGTGTAAAAACAAAAAATGACATTAAAATATAAAGCGTTATTTAGAGTAGGCGTTTCATTTAAAATGACTGGTGTTTTCTTGTTTTTTCGGCTTTTGTTGCTGTGGATGTTATTATGATCAGTGTAATTGGTCCAAGTGGGTCAAACAGAATGTAGTATTCATAAATCCTCAGATCCGTGCGTATAGTTAATACTTTGAGCGAACGTGCAGCTTTGCTTCACTGCAGGATGAGCTTCACGCGAGGCCCCACCAGGTTTGGGCTTTAAGGGGCTTTGAAGTGACGTGATTAACTAACGTCAGTGTGATTTCCATCACAGGACGAATGAATCAGAGAAGAGGCATTTCCTCCTGGCTGAGGTAGAGGCGGGCCGTCTTCCTCTCACACACTTATCACAGCTTCCAGTTGTAACCAGATAACGGGCCCCCGGACAGACGTCGATAAAACTCCCGACGGGGTTTCGTTTGCTCGTCCTGTCTCCGATCAATGCGACACGACTTCCTGCGTCCTCTGATCCCGAAGCTTTCTGCCGAAGTAGAGTAAATCAAGCAGGTCCAGATGCAGTGCGGGAGAGGAGGCCATGCACTACGAGAACGTTGAGCTGCAGGAGACTTTGAGGAATCGTCTCGGCTGGATCCACTCAGTCAAATGCCAGTGGTGTGAATGCAGAAACGTGGAGGAACACCAAGCTGCGAAAAAGAATTCTGGGAATAACTGTCAGGTTTTTACTTTCATGCTCGTTCTTTGCTCACAATGATGCCGTTGCTTTTTTTGTTTATTTGGATGCGTGAACTTTTGTGTGGTAGGAAAGTGGAACCGAATGTCAAGCTGCAGGTTGCAGATTTGGGGGAAACGGGTTGCTGAAAGGCCTTCGTTTTTACCCCACGGCAACACGCCAGCAAGTTTACTTCAGGACATTTTAAACCGGACGTTTTGCAGCTTCAGCCTCGCTGAAGCCTTTTTAATCTGAACAACGTCTCTGCTGTTGCTGAAACGTCCGGAGGAAAGTCTGAAGAAGAGCAGCGGTTGTTCCAGAAAGCCGCGCAGACACCCGTGTCCGGGTGTCATTTTATTTTTCTGAAATATGAAGCAGCAGTGGACGTCGGTCTCTGGTTGCGCCTGAGAAAGGAGTCATTGTGTGAACTGTAGGACATCTGATCTCTGTCTCCCAGAATATCTGAGGACTCGGATCAGATGCCTTTTAATCTGTCCTTTCTTGTTCTGGCGGACAAACGGGGACGACGGACAATCAAAGAAATGAACACCGTGCTTCAGACTAATCTCGTTCCCTTTCAGAGTTTATTATATGAAGTAACATCCCGGTGTTTTGCTCCAGACTTCCACAGGGGGCGCCAGAGGGGAGCTCTGAAGGGCTCATTCTCTGCGGAGCCGGCAGAGTTCAGGTGTCCACTCAGTCTGAGCGTTCTTGTGATTTTGCCCTCAGCCTCAGCGTACGCCGACCTGCAGCAGCACCGGTCCGAGGGCGTCCACAGGAAACCGTCCCCGGTGTCCGGCTATGTCCCCCAGCCCGACTATCTAGAGGGAGACGAGGAGGAGGACCTCATCAAACCCAAAAAACTGGTGAATCCCGTCAAAGCTTCCAAGAGTCACCAGGAGCTTCACCGAGAGCTGATGAGCAGCTGCAAAAGGTAAGTGTGTGTGTGTGTGTGTGTGTTTGTTTACATGACCATGTGAGGACGGTGGCGGGAGGACGAGACATTTTGGAAAGCAAGTGATGCTTTAGGGCGGGGCTACAAAGTGATTGAGAAGTCTCTAATTGACTATAAAGCAGGGGATGCCGTTTTTGTCCGATAACATTTTGCCTTTAGACGGTTTAAAGTTCATGAAGGTTTACTGACATATTTTGGTTTCCTAAATATGTCTGATTAAGTGTTTGGTTAGTTGCGCCCTCTCGTGTCACGAAGACGTATATATTTAAACAACAAAGCATTTCCTCCTATGGCATCACAGCCCCTTAAATGATCAGCTGTATTATTACGAAGTGACATGACGTGTATTGCATAGGATTGGGATGTTAGTAACTCATTTAGTTGCGCAGCTCTACTTATTGGAAGTGTTCACAGGTTTCAGGGGTCACGGTCACGGCTCATCAGCCGCGGGCTGACCAATCGAGAGGGCGCCATTTCTTTCTAGTCTGTTAATGCCTGTCGTCTCGTCGTGTAAAGTTTCTGAACACACGAGTGGTTGTTGCTAAGCAACAGCCTCCCACCTCGCAGGCCTGCGTGCCGAGGACTCTGGGAAAGTTTTCACCTCCGCAGTCGCTCATTCACACTTTGGGCAAAGCAATGTCGCTTTCTTTCTTCTTCAGTTTGATCGTTCAGGAGGAAAAGCGAATGAAACAAACTCACGAACAATGTGAGCTGTTACACAAATCAACCGCAGCTCAGAACTTTAGAGGATAAAAGATGCAGAACTTGGAGGGAGGAGGATACATGCAAATGAGGTTCTGATTATGCAGAAAATAAGTAAAAAGTACTTGTGGAATGATACGTAGATACACGTACACTCTCCCACACATGGCGTGTTGGTGCAGAAACACACGTTATGGCGTGTTTTTATGTGCAGTTTACGGCCCTCTGCTGGAGGAAACGCACAAACACGCTTTGTTATTTCACTCTGCGCTTCTGTGTATTCACACACACACACACACACACACACACACACACACACACACACACACACACACACAAACAAAAGTATACATTTGTGTTGGAGGAATACACAGTTGAAAATATAAATCCAAGCATAAACTGTCATATTGCCTTTGTGTTAATAAATCAACCGGTTGCTTTTATCATTTTATCAGCTTAATCATTTCAGCAGTTTACTGTTTATAAATATGAATTTATATATATAAAGTATTTACATTTTATATAATATATAAATATTACAAAGTGAGGTATTTATTGGCATCAGCTTGTCGTTAATGTAGATGATGGATTGATGAAGATGTGTCCCTTTCGTGTTTGAGGTACTAAACACATTGTGTTATTGTGTGTGTGTTTTGTGTCCAGAAGCAGCGGCGTGATCGTGGAGACGAAGCCGGAGCTGCAGAGGGTTCTGGAGTCGAGGAAAAGAGATCAGCTGATCAAACAGAGGAAACAGGAAGAGGAAGCTCGCAGGAAGATTTCTCCTCTGGAGGCCGAGCTCCTGAAGAGACACCAGAAACTGGACGAGGTACACAACAGAAACACACAACACACACACAGGGACACACAAAATGCCTCGCAGTGTAAGACTGAGACTTAAGGACATATGAAATAATGTCTTGAACCTTGAAAGTGTGACCTTCCCCTCTTGTCTCTGGTGTTGTCCTTGACGTCTGTCTTCGGTGTTGTCCTTGACGTCTGTCTCCGGTTCCTCTGACGTCTGTCTCTGGTGTTGCAGTTGGACAAACAGCAGGAGAAGGAGCAGGAGGAAAACTTTAAAGCTCCAGAGTTCGTCAAAGTGAAAGAAAATCTGAGACGGACGTCGTTTCATAAAGAAGAGAAGGAAGTGTAGAGAAAACTGCTGTCCTGGAGGACAAAGCACAACTGAAAACTAGACTGTCCTCATGTTCACTTGACAATCTGAGGACACATGAAGGACACTCTTTGGCTTCTCAATTAAAACACAGGACAATCTGAGGGACAGAGGACACATCAAAGATGCATAAAGGACAAACATACAGAACAAACACATGATGAACAAATGAAGGACAATCGAGACGCTTGCTTTCCAGATGCTGGACGGAGCAGCTGTGATGTCCCTCCGGAGACTCAACGCGGACGAGCAGCTTCGTCAGATTGCCTGCCTCGCTGCACTCGATTGGACGGCTGTTGCCGTGGAAACGCGTCGCATCCCTCTGCTCGGGAGGACAGACTAAGAGACGACCTGTCGGCGGTCGCTAACTTTTTTGTTAACTACGTTAGAGTTTTTATATGCAGACGTCCTAATTATAATATACAGAAGGAATAATTATAATGTACAGAAGGAATAATGAGAACATACAGATGGTATAATTATTCACAATTATAAGACTTACTAGAATAGATTTATCAGATGATGTTACCTCTAATTCCAAGAAATCCTTTAATCTTTACAAGATTTAAGTCTAATTAATAATTGTGGATTATGTACAAAAGGGTTTTGCGATGACAGAATATTGATGAATTCAATTACCGAGTTAAATTTATTTGCATTTCATCTTATGATTACAAAGTGAAAATTATTTTTAATTATGATGTTTAAAAGTCAAGAAACTTCTCAGAACTCATCTACAACTAAGACATAAAAGTAAATAAATAATTCCAGGATATATTATAAATACAAATTTCTTCCTGTGTATGAAATAAAAAATGAAGAATCTGTTATTTAGTATTTGACGTTCTGGAAGTAAATTTTCATAAATATGGATTATTTCTTGATACGAATAGTTATGTTTAATTACCGTTTATTAAGATGCTAACTCATTATAAACTATGAACACGTCACCATTAAATTTCACTAACACAGGAAACATAATAAATAATTATAATCATGTTATACAGAAGTAAAAATTACAAAATAGAAAATCTCATAATTATGTGATTTGTACGTTGTGATGTTTTCTTTTACTAGCAAATGTTTAGTTACAGCTGAATCACATTGCAGTAATAATTATGAGAAAGACAAATGAAAAAAGTGAAAAGTATTCGCCAAAGAAGCAACAACAATAACACAACACAATCTTGTATATTTCCAATTTATTGGAATATAATGAGAATGTCTCCCAAAAAAGTGCTGCTTTGGTTTTTAAGCGGCCGAGTCGTGTGGTGTGAGTTTGGAAGAATCAACGTCCCGCGTGTCAAAGCAAACGTCCGCTGGCACAAATTGTGCCTAACGTGGAAGAGATTGTCGGGGATCAACACACCATCCTTTATATTCGTTGTGAGGAGGAACGCAGCGAGAATATTAACAATGTGTCCTTTAAAAATACACATGAGTCATATCGTACGTACGTAGGTTTTGCTTCAATGAAGTCGTAACAACGCGACAACATCTGCCACACCAAGGCACCGAACCTGGTCCTTGTTTCATACCTTTTAATTTGTTAGAATGACCTCAAGTTGTTTTATTTTTTATTTGTGATGTGACTGCGATTAACCAGGACAAGAGAAGGATCTCGTGATGACGTGTATGAAATAATTACGGTTCAAGTGAGGGCTTTGGCTGCACCGTTTATATTTTGTGTGTAACATTTATTTAAAGCCGTCGTGACCCCGTGACCTCCTCTCACTGATCCCAGTGGAGTGTAAAGAAGCCTTACATTTGTATGGTTTTTTATTGTTAATAGTGAATTGTACAATCGTTGAACTGTTTTTTTTTAATTTCTTGATTATAGAGCACTTTAGACTTTTAATTGTACCTAAACCAGACTTATTTTTATTTGTATTTTTGACGTTTAACGCCCTATAATGCAACGATTGTTCTGAGTAACTTGTTCGGATTCACAGCAGAACGAAAGTAGACGCTGATGCAGAAACGTGTTTGTTGACATGACAATAAAGAGCAACGCTGCTGTTTTGGTGCTTTCTTCTCCCAGAGAATCCTCCCGCTTACATGTTACAAAGTTAAATGATCCAGTGTTTATAACCAGCGACTTCAGAACAATGTGGGTTTGAGAGATCATTAGACACAAAATCACTTGCAGCAATATATAATTGTACTCAAATACATGTCATAAAAAGCAATACATAGAAAGAAAACATACTCTGTATACTTTACTAGCAACATAATAAGATAATGCATTCAATGGAGGCTAATTAAAGCAGAAATAGGGTAAGTAGGGTTTTAATTAAATTATCTAGTGTTCTTTCTGGCGCCCCCTGTGAACTAAACTGGTAGTGTGGTTGTCCGACCCTCTCAGTCCTGGTTCTGGTTCTCCCGGGCCTCCCTTACCTCCAGCAGGTCGAGCACTACGTCCTGGGTCTCCAAAGAGGAGGAGTAGGAGATGGAAGCCTAGCACCAGCAACTAAAAAAGAAAAAGATCAACAGGTGAAAAAGAAAAGAAGAAACATCAGGCGTAAAATAAACAGGAAGCTAAGCATCAAACGGTGGCAGATATAAATAAGACAGGGCAGAAATGATTGTGTGAGTTTCATCAAAGGTCACAACAGGAACAGCAAAAAACAATGAGTTAAAAAGAAATAAAAAACAATTTGTGTAAAAGAAATAAAACTTCCACCTTTGCAAAATAGACCAGAGTAGCAATACGAGTCGTATTAATAAATAATGTTTAAAAAAAAACAACTAAAAAAGAACAAGTTAATCAAATATTATATGTAAGGGTAGAAATATGAAGTGTTATATTTAGGGCCAGTTGCAACGTTGCTGTTCAATGATGGTCGACTGGGCAGAAAAACAAATCAAAGTTCGACAGTTTTCTCTCCTGTAACCGGAGTCTGAATTATAACAGTTTTGGTATCAGAATAGTTATAATTAAAGGAAAGAAGACACACTTCAATACAGCAGCACATTGCCGTACTTTATGGAAATAATTGCTCAGAAAACGTCACATTTGATTGCTTCGTTGTGCCTCTTTTTCTATGGTAGTATACCTCTCTGAGGAACATTTTGTCCACCAGGTGACGCTGTTTCTACGCTTTCCCGCTCTGGATTTAAGCTCAGTCAAGTTACATACATTGAGTATCACCGGAAGTTCTTTTACTTTTTGTCATTTAAAAAAGAAAACAGATGAAATTCAAGTTTTAATTTCTACTTTAGTCTATTATTTGAATAAGTATATATATGTCTATTTATATACACATACATTATAAGAAGGGATATAAATAAATATATATACATTTCTTTATATACTTATATACTATACGTTACTTAACACTCACGCACACCCGTCAACCGGATACTAATGGACACAGGCGCACACAAACGTACACAATGGATAAAATGCTGGAAAAATGTATAAATATACATATACACACACACGATATACAAAGAGAAAAAGAGAGGGGCTGGGATTTGTTTTACTCTGAAACTGTCACCGGAAACGCCCAGTGTTGTTGCCATGGTGCCGGCGCGTGACTTGACGCCGCTGCGCACTGAGCAGCTGCTGCCGGGAGGCTGACGCACGGCCGATAACCTCGCCTGAGACCCGGGCCGCGGAGCGACCGGAGCCTCGCACGCAGAGCGGCATTGTTCAGCCCGTGAACAGAGGCGTGTGTAGCGGAGCCGGTAATCTGGTTTCTACCGTCGTGGATGAGCGGAACACCGGCCGCACCGGCGGCAGTGGATCTCTTTCAGATTCACCGATGAAAACAAACCGACAACCGAGGGGAGCTTGATGTGATTTTTTCCACCAGCAAAGTAAACTGCTTTAAAATGGCATCCAACGCCCGCTGCTGGCGACCGTAGAGCGCGAGACTCAGGTAAGGTCCCCCCCCGGGGTCGAAGCTAGCTCCCGTTAGCGGACGCCGCTGTGGATTCTTGTCCCGATCTGACGCCTTTCTCCCGGCGGCGGGCGAGTTGCTCTTCGCTCTCTTGCTGTAGGACTACGTCTCCTTGGGAATACGGTCACAACTAAACTCCATTTAACGAATTGGCGATTTAAACACACCGTGCGATTTGCAGTGGGTTTAGTTGTTTTTCCGACGTGTTTCCGGGCTTCTTCCAAGTCTTCATGGCCTTCAGGTAAATTCGGCGCACATGTAGTTTAGGTTGTCGCTATATATTTGGGTGAAACGCATAAAAGAGACCCCGATCGCTCGCCACCGCCCTCGGGGGCGGTCTGCTGATGTAAAACCGAGCGTGAGTCCAACCGATAGTTACAGTTGAATACTTAAAACGTTTCTTTAATGGGCGTGTGTGGGTGTAAAGGTCATCACCAAACTGTATGCGCTGGGTGTTAATGTACGTGTTTTTTGAATGTAGTCTGGCGTGGACCCGGCTGGTCGGACACCTCGCTGGCAGCTGCCGCTGTCACGGGGATGTTTGGACACGTTTCCACTCCGAACAACAACAAAAAAAAGTCAAATGACTGACTGGAAGCACAGCCTCGACAACAACACCAGCAATCATCACAGGAAGCGCTTGGCGTCATGACGTAGTTTGCACCTGTCCGACCTCCGGACAGGTGCAAGCGACTCGTAAAACGTCGTCGTGGTGACGTCATTGCAGGAGGCGTGACGATTAATACGCCACTAAATCAATAACAAACAAACAAATCCTGTTGACAGAAAGTTGAATATTTAACGAACCCAACTTTTGTAAGCACATCTGTTTCTCCCCTGATGTTGACCCCGCTCCACTTGTGAGACTGGTGCCTTGCTCAATTGCAGTGGGAAACTGGTAATGTACGAAGGGCTGAAAGCGTTGAGATCAATCTGCTCAGTTAGACGTTGCGAGTTCGAGTTCGAGTTAGGAAGCAGCTGCAGCCCTCCATAGAATCAACTTTGGTCTACGAGTTGAGCTGCTGTGGTTTTAGTATTAAAAAGTCCAAAGGTTCCCATGTATCGTTTGTACAATGATCTGTTTGCAGCATACTCATGGACACACCGAAACAAATGCAATCATCAACAGTTACATCTCATGGAGTCGATGTTGGTGAAACAGCAGCAAGTCTGACGGACGGGTTTTGTATTCATCCGTTCCGTGTCTCCGCAGGAGATGTGCAGGTTTAAAAAGAAGTTGTCTTGAGAACCTCCAGGAGACGTTAACGTAGCTGCTACTTCCTCCTTAAAGCTGCATCCTCTGAAGTTGCCACCAGGGGGCGACTCCTCTGGTCCCATAGAAGTCTATGAGAAAATTGCTCTACTTCTCTTGATTTATTCCCCCAGTAAACATGAGTTAGTGCTTAGTTCAATCGCTAGTTTCAAGTCTTCTTCAATACAGCATGAAGTTCATTTAGTAAATTATCGTCTATTTAGAGTCAAACAGACTTTAGGGCGAAGCTTGCCTCAGTTTGAACATAATGGTTTAGCCTTTCAAAAAAATGGCCGGGATAAGTTATATCTGTCAAATTTATTTGATCTAATAAATTATTTGTCTTGATAGAGACGATCAAAGCTTCAGAGTCTTTAAATATAAAGCGAGATGTGAGGCTCAGCTTTGACGTGTGGAAGTGGGACACAGCTGGTTTTGTGGTTTCCATATCAGGGTCTATACCTCCCCGGGGTCGGGGGGGAGAGTGGGGGGGGGGCACATAATGACATCCCTCCCCCATCATCGGTCTCCTCCCTTCCCCCCCTGCAGCCCACCCGCCCCCGGGGTCTGAAATGGAGACGAATGAACCAGACCGCCAAGTCTCTTTTATTGCAGCATCAGACTGATACAGAGTATTGATCCAATCTCTGTGTTGTAGAGCTCATGAGATAACAGACGAGACAGGCTGCAACTACACTGGACGTGACTTTCATCACCTGCCTCTACGTTATTTCAGCGAGCCGCGTCATGAAATGCTTCTGAGTGCTGCTCATCGGGCCTCACCTCCTCTTCCTTTCCTTCCTCCTCATTGTGTTTTCTGTATTTCCTTTTCCCCTCGGCTGCAGGTCGGTTGGTCTCCTGGATATCTCTGTTTCACAGACTAAGACCACATCCGCACGGCACCGTTTCTTTAAAAAAACGTTTGTCACTATGACGGAAGGAAATGATTAATTCTGCAACCATCATGCAGTTAAAATGATGCATTTTATGATTCAGAACGCCACACAAAGATTACATTTCAAAGGGCTAATAGACTCAATACAACACAGTCCGCTATCAGCAAAATAAGTGTGACGTGTGTACACGTCCTCTCTGTCCTCTGCTGCTCCATGTGTCCTCACCAGTTTCTCTAGTAGCCTTATGTGTCCTCTCTGTCCTCTGCAGCTCCATGGTTCCTCACCGGTTCCTCTAGCAGCAGATCGGGCATCATGTCGGCGCCTCAGACCCAGAAGGAGGGCGAGGCGGGCTGGGGCTGCCTGGAGGCTCTGGGTCTCAGTCAGAAGGATCTGGTCCTGGCCGAGGCCCTGCAGATGGAGTACGACGCGCTGTCCAGGCTCAAGCAGGACAAGAGCGGCACGGACGGCGGCCAGAGCAGCCCCCGGACCCCCGCGCGCTCTAAGACCCCCAATGCATCCATCGAACGGCCCCGCCCCACCCCGAGCCAGCCCGTTCCAACACCCGCAGGAGGAAGCCTGCTGAGGGGCCTCTCTGGCTCCGACCCCTCCCTGAACCAGCCTGGAGGGTCGCGGTCTCCCCACTCTGTGCCTTCCCGGGCGCCCCCCCCTCAGGGGGGCTACGTCAAAGAGCCCCTGTACATCCTGGACGGCCCGGAGGTCAGCAAGTTCAGGGACGGGCTGGGATTGGGCCTCGGGGACTCGCTCGGATCCGGGTTTCTCTCCAAGGGCCCCCCCTCTTTTCCGGACGACATTCCCCCGGCCCTCCCCCCGAGAAACCCCCTCCCAGCGTCGTCGGGGTCAGAGAACCCGTTCCTGCCCTCCCGAGGGCCCACCGCGCCCCGCAACGTCAACCTGTTCACGCCCGACGTGGATCCGCCCAAAGTGACCTCGGGAGAGCTGAACTACGACAACATCAACGAATCGCTGTCCCGGCTCAACGGGAGCCGCCAGGGGCGGCGGGCCAACGGCGACCAATCGGGAAAGCCCGTGGCTCGGAGCAAGACCCTCCCCCCTCAAGTCCCGCCCAGGACGTACGTACCCGTTCCCAAGAGCAACAAGAACCATCGGCGCGTGTCAGCAGACCCGGTAAGACCCTGCGTCTCTATCTGGTCACCGCGGCAACTAGGTGGCGTTCCCGTTGCCTGAGTCGTGGCCAAATCCGATGACGTCGTTATGTGACCTTAGAATAATAACAGTTAGCCAGGAATAAGAAATAATCATTTCACAGTAATAATGATATTAATAGAAATAATAATGGTAATAAAAAAGGTATATATATTATTAAAATTATAGACATAAAAAAAATGTAAAACCACATATTATGCATGCAAATCTGTGATTGGAGGGCTGTGTTTGTGTGATTGACAGGTGTCTCTGGGCTCCCGGATGAACGGGTTTGGATATGAACTGTTCCAGGTGTCTGAGGAGAGAGACGAGGAGGTGGCAGCTTTCTGTCACATGCTGGATGTGTGAGTGACACACACACACACACACCCTGATCATGTACCGGTCTGATGATACAAAGACATCAACAGCAGCACAGTGTTAGTTCTTGTGTACTACTACTACTCGTACGTTAACAGAATGAAGTCACAGTATTCTGTGTGTTCGTGCAGGTTGCGCTCAGCGTACCCGCACAGCGACGGCTCGAAGAACGGCGGCTTCGTCTGGTCTCCGTCCGTCGGCCTGGAGGAGCTTCACCAGGGTCTGGGGGTCGGCGTGAAGGTCACCGTCATCAGCGAGCACTTCAGAGAGCCGCTCACCTTCACCTGTGACGGTGAGGCAGGATGTGACCGCCTTCACAATAAAAGGCTTTCTGACTCTCTGTCTCTGACTCGCTCATCTCTCTGTCTGTCCCCCTGTCCCTCTTTAGGTTCGTCCACGGTGGACCTGCTGATCTATCAGACTCTGTGTTACGCTCAGGACGATTTGGACCACATGGACGTGGAAGACTACCTGCTGAAGGTCTGTGGACACGACGAGTTCCTCAACAAGTAAGAGCAGCTGTATTCATATTATTATACATTTATTATGTCTGACCTTTGTTGATGTCGGCTGGTTGTTTTTTCTCCTCATGTGACTGGTGTAAAGCCCTTCAGTCTAAATACTTGAAATAATTACACAATAATAATGTAGATACAATAGATCCAAAAAAAAACAATAGCAACAGTTTGTCTGCCCGCTGCGTAAAGCTGATCTGTGGTTCAGACCCATAATAACAGAGTGCGGCTGAGCTGTGGCTGCTGGTGGAGTGCTACTAGTGCTCACACACCAGACAGGCCGCTACGCACGCACACACACACACACACACACACACACACACACACACACACACACCAGAAAAGTCCACAGCTGCGTGTGTGTGTGTGTGTCTGTGTGTGTGTTATTAGTGGAAGTGTGTTTCTGTCTGATAAGCTGCAAGATGACGGCTGAGCTTCCTGCAGTGAAACAATAACCGTCTGTCTGCTGAAATATGAATAATTGAATTTAAGTGGACGAGAGTGACCGTGTCAACAACAGAATTTTTTTTTTTTTTTAATCGAATAGATAAAAATGTAAACCGACGTATCTGAATAAGATATTATTCACACAGAGATATTCTTTTATTTTAATAAAGTTTTCTAGTCGAAAAAGGCGAGAGAAAAAAAAACAAATGAATATATATATTTTTTAAACTGATTATCTTTTCTATTTGTTTATATTTAACTGTTGCTGCAGGACACGAACATAAGAGTTTTATTTCTTATTTTTTGTAATCCTTTCTCTCAGCTCTCAGACTCTGGCCGGTCTGGAGTTTGTTCAACAGTGTCTGAAGTTCGACTGGGACGTCCGACTGGTTCTCACCAAGAGATCCTCCATCAACACAGAGCTGTCTCGCACGGTACAGACACACACACACACACACACACACAGACTGACATCGACATGTGAACAGCTATTGGTGGGTTTTTGGAGGCAGGTGATGTCATTTTTGAACGTTTTGATGACAGAAAGAAGACGATGAGACGTTGTCCACTATGAACCACAGCATCCTGCTGCAGGAGCGTCCAATCAAACAGACTGTAACCCGGTGAGGGGCGGGGCTTCTACCGCAACAAACAGGATGTAGTATTAGTCATCATTAATGCTGCCACTCGGTGCTGACATTGAAATTGTTTTGATTCATCAAAAACCTTTTTGTTTTGTATTTTCATCCTTTGTTGATTTCCATGTTTTCTCTGTGTTTGTGGACAGAGAGGCTCTCACTCTTCTGCTGGATACGTTTCACAATGAAGCCGAGTCCTTCCTGCTGTCCGAGGTAACACTGTCTCAAGTGTCCCAAGTAGAATAAAACCTCTCAAACACTTTCCAGAATCCAAATTGAATTCTTCTTCCCACCCGCTTGTGTCCGCAGGCGGAGCTGCCGCTGCACGTGGAGCGCCTTGTCCAATCGGTGAAGGCGCTCTGCAGCTCGTTAGCTGCCGTGGAGACGCCCGACGTGACCGCCGCCCTCAGCCAGCTCCCAGCATGCCCCTGTCGCCTGCAGCCCAAAGTCCTCAAGGTGAAAGTCAGACAGCAGGACGGACGGCGAGACGGTCCGTTTCATTCATATATTCACAAGCTGTTCTCTTCCTGTTTGTCCTCCCAGGATGCTTCAGTGCTCGCTGTCAGAGAGAACAGAGGTACGTCCCAATAATTAACAACAACATGTAAACAACAACATGTTCACTCTTGTACGGTCACGGTTTCTACAATCGATGAAAGTCACTGTACTTGGTGATGATGCATACATACTTCTGGTGGAGGTCGGACTATAAAGTGGCGCAGAAGTTGAAATTCCTCGTTTCGCAGACAAAGTGGTGGAGAAGTTGACGGCGGCCATCTTGGATCTGGTGGAGCTCTACTGCAGCACGTTCAACGCCAACTTCCACACGGCGGCGCAGAGCCGCTGCTGCACGGCGCCGGTGCAGGAGGCCGGCCTCGTCAACAACGTGCTCTCCTTCAACGTGCACGCCGCCCACCGCATCCCCATCGCCTGGGCCGCCAGGTGAGAAGCAAACGCACACACGGGACACGTCGGACACTAGGAATGTGTTGTATCCGTGGAATTCTCTCCGCACATCTTTGCTTCACCTTGTTTTCAAAGGAAAAAGTGGATAGGAAAGGACACATCGCCATTCATTAATAGCCATTAAATAAATCTACTTTCAATTTTTAGCAGTGTTTTGACCAACAAACCAAACAAAAGCCTCTCGCGTTGTTTTACCTTTTGTGACCTTCAGCTTTGTCTGGCCAGTAAGCTTCTGGAACCGTCCGTGGTCGGATGGTTCATTGTCTTTTTCAAATGACGTCTCTCGTACATGGTGGAGTAAATAAAATGGTTAAGTTCCGTCCCTGCGCGGTTGACGTCATTTTGGGGAAAGAAGAGGCTTTACAGAGCGTCACATCGCTTTGTATAATCCTCAGACTTTAATGTGTCTGAGGATTACACAAAGTAGAGGCTTTAGAGACATCTTCATAATCACAGTGAATATTTAGTAAAAAAAATAATCCTCTTGTCTCTTTTATAATGCATTTAAATATCTACGATAACTAACATCTACAAGTTGGGCTCGTGTGGATCAATTTACACCAAAGATAAACACAAACGAACGCGCCACCGAGTGAACACACACTGATGATTCAGCTGTGTGTGTGTGTGCGCCCTGAGACAAAGGCAGTTCAGCTGAGAGCTGATGCCCCCCCCCCCCTCACACACACACACACACACACACACACACACACACACCCTGCAGGGACAAAGGGCTGACTGCCTGGGAACTAGAGCTGACCTTTGACCTCTGGGAGGAGGCAGGGCCGACCGACACCTGGCTGTCGGCATCACACGCCATCTGTGTGTGTGTGTGCGTGTGTGTGTGTGTGAGTGAGAGTGTGCGCGCGCGAAGTGTTCAGTTGTGGAATTTAGCAGAGAACTTTTCCTCAAGTATTGGACTTAAGTGCAACTGGAACACTTGTACTTCCACTCAGATCCTTTACTAATTCAAAACATTACTTCAAAGTACAGAAATGTCATCAACAAAATGTACTTAATATATGAAAAGTACGGCGTTATATTTGAAATTTATTTTAATAATGTATTATTTTTTACTACACCCAATAGCACATATATATTGTGCACTGCTTGGTACTGTTGAGGGAAAATGTTTCAAAAGGAGGCCTGTAGACAGATAGCGTGAGACGCCAAGCAGGCAAGGTTGCGTCGATATGATGAGACAAAAGAGTCGTTGTGACACTGACGATTGTAAAAGGGTTGGCACAAAATAACAGACACCAGCTGTATTGATTTATTGCTCTCTGATTGGAACAGCTACGAGGGTTTCTTCCTGTCCTGCTCGCTGACTCACGGAGGGGCGGAGCTCTGTGCGCCGCAGCACACCAGCAAGCAGGCGGTCAGCAAATACCTGTTTCACCTGGTGGTGTGGGACCAGAGGTGTGTACCACACACACACACACAGTGTCCAGGTGACTCTACATGGCCGTGGACGTTGGACCCAGAAGTTACACCAGAGGGGAGGGGAGTCATGTGCAACTCTGAACTGTACATTTTTGTTGAAGGGGATTGTTTGCAGCAAGCCCCGCCCTCAAGCAAAAACTCATGTTTACAATGTTTACTGGGGGAATAAATCAAGAGGATAAACCAGAGGATGCTCCTCCTCACCTCCGCACCCCCCCCTCCCTGCAGGGTGTGCTTCCCAGTGCAGATCAACCAGCTGCCCCGGGAGTCCCAGCTGACGGTGACTCTCTACGCCAGCTCTCTGCCGCCCCCCGGTGGAGCCGAGGAGAAGGGGCGGCAGCGGCGCAGCATCGAGGCCCTGGGATGGGTCACCATGCCGCTCTTCAACTTCAGACAGTGAGTCACATGATGCCCGGACGTAGGAAGACATAACCCCCACCCCCTGAACGTCTGGCTCGCCGTTTGACTTGCTGTCCTCTATCTGAATTTTACTCCCCATATGAGACCGTTTAAGCTGAAGTGTGTGTCTCTGTGTCTCTGCAGCGTCCTGACATGTGGCAGGAAGTTACTCGGCCTGTGGCCTTCAGCTCCTGGGGGCACCGGAAACGCCCGGACGAGCTCGCCAAACTTCAGCCAGCCGGACAGCGTGATCCTGCAGGTGAGACGCATTAGGTCCGGTCCAGGTGACTGTTTGACATACATCAAGTTCATTAACAACTGCAGCCTGCAGGTGACGCTCGATCAAAGTGCAGCCAAAACACACTGAATGCTGCAAGTTAATACGCTAAAACGATATAAAGTGTAATAGCTAAGAATGCACTTTTTATAGCCAAGAAAACGTAAACAAATGCAGTGAATCACAAGTGTGACAGCATCTTGTCTGTCTCTCAGGTGGACTTCCCCACCTCGGCGTTCGAGGTCCTGTTCAGCACTCCGCCTCCGGCAGACTTCTGTCCTCAGTACGACTTCTCCAGACTGGATACCATCAGTCAGATCCAGCTGCAGGACGTCCTCCACAAGAAGGCCGTCTTCTGGTCCGACACACACCCATATACACACACACACACACACACACACACACACACACACACACATGTTACGGTACTAAAGGTCCTAAGTGTATGGTCTGGTCCTAAGTGTCTTTCCCTGTGCAGGTTGACGGCGGAGAACAAGCGTCTTCTTTGGGAGAAGAGGGCCTTCTGTCAGTCAGAGAGTGCGGCTCTTCCCCTGGTGCTCGCCAGCGCCCCCTGCTGGGAGTGGGCCTGCCTGCCGGACATCTACGCCCTGCTGAAACAGTGGGCCTGTCTGGGTCACCAGGACGCACTGGGACTCCTCCACGCCTCGTACGTCTCGCCCCCGCCCTCCCGCTCACCGACACCCACCCGAGTGCCGTCGTCGTGATGACGTGAGTGACGTCATCCGGTGTGTGTTCCAGGTTTCCGGACCAGGAGCTGAGGAGGACGGCTGTTCAGTGGATGGACTCCATCTCCGATCCAGAGCTACTGGACTTCCTCCCTCAGCTCGTCCAGGTCCAATGAGACGACACGGAAGAAGCTTTTATTTTGTCAGCTGCATAGAGATCAAACGTACAGGTTTAACTGATGTTTCCTGTGTTTTTTGCGCCGCAGGCTCTGAAGTACGAGTGTTACCTCGACAGCTCTCTGGTTCGTTTCCTCCTACGAAGAGCCATCGGGGACATTCGCATCGCTCACTACCTCTTCTGGTCAGCTGATAATTTAACTAGATTTCTATTCACGCTACATAGCACATGTATATGCATATATATAGATGTAAATAAAAATCTATAGTTGGGATCAGGTGGATTGGGTTCTCTTGGATAAAACCAGGTTTGACCCTGTGTGTCCCTCAGGCTGCTGAAGGACAACCTGCAGGACAGTCAGTTCAGCGCTCGCTACCAGCACCTTCTGGCCGCTCTGCTCTGCTGCGTCGGCCGAGGCCTCCGTGAAGAGTTCGACCGGCAATGCTGGCTCGTGTCCGTCCTCGCCACCGTGGCCCACAAAGTCCGAGACGCCTCGCCGTCCAGCCGACAGGTGGGAGGACGGAACGTCTGCATTTACACATTATCTCAAACATCTACGGCTGCGGCAAGTTTCAATGAATATTTTCAAGTGTTTTAATTCATGTGAAATACCCCCTCTTGCAGTGTGTACTCAGGGAGGGTCTGGAGGAGATGAAGCAGTTCTTCTTGGTGAACAGCAGCTGCAGACTTCCTCTGAACCCGGCGCTGCTCGTCACAGGAATCAACATCCAGGTACTGAAAGACACAATCACTGTCTGAAGTCTAATGGGTTTTAATAGAACACCAGTTTTTCTCTGAGGAGGTGCAGTGCTCACTGAAGCCTAAAGGGTTCGTCTTCTGGGGAGCAGCAATAATATCGCAACATTTCAAGATGTTGGACATTCCCGTCTTTCTGAACCAAAATTGTTTGACTGGATTTAATCGTTTAAACCTCAAATGTCGCGTCTGGTTTCAGTTCTCTTCTTCTGTCTTCCATAGTCTTGTTCTTTCTTCAACTCCAACGCTGTTCCCCTCAAACTGTCCTTCCAAAACCTGGACCCCAGGGGAGACAACGTCAACGTCATCTTCAAGGTGAGTCGCACCGTCCCGTTCTTACCTGCGCTTCACGTCTCTGGAGCCGACGGGTGTCTGACCTAATGTGACCTTTGACCCCGACTGATGTCTCTGTCCAGTCAGGAGACGACCTGCGACAGGATATGCTGACTCTGCAGGTGATCAGGATTATGAACAAGATCTGGATCCAGGAGGGTCTGGACATGAGGATGGTCATCTTCAAATGTTTCTCCACCGGCAGAGGACGAGGTAAGGACACGCCGGGTTTGTGACAGGAGGACAGGTGCGTGTCACAGGAGGACAGGTCTATATCAAAAGAAGACCGATGTATATCACAAGAGGTGAGCTGTTGATTGACAGGTGTGTTGTTCCCAGGGATGGTGGAGATGATTCCTCAGGCTGACACTCTGAGGAAGATCCAGGTGGAACACGGAGTCACCGGGTCCTTCAAAGACCGACCGCTGGCCGACTGGCTGCAGAAACACAACCCCACCGATGAGCAGTACGACAAGGTACACACACCTGGACACACACACACACACACCTTACCATCACTCCCTCAGATGTGGATTCCTTATAGGTTTAAGTAATAATCACTCTGTGCTCAGGCGGTGGAGAACTTCATCTTCTCGTGTGCCGGCTGCTGCGTGGCGACCTACATCCTGGGAATCTGCGACCGCCACAATGACAACATCATGCTGAAGACCAGCGGCCACATGTTCCACATCGACTTCGGGAAGTTCCTGGGACACGCCCAGATGTTCGGGAACATCAAAAGGTGAGTCGTGATGTCGTATTCATGTCTATGGGATGATCTGACAAAGTCACAGTAGAAGGGTTCCCTGTATGCCACCATCTTGTGCGCATGTATGTGATGCGCGTCATCTGACTCTTGCAGGGACCGCGCCCCCTTCGTGTTCACCTCCGACATGGCGTACGTCATCAACGGAGGAGACAAACCGTCGAGCCGCTTCCACGGCTTCGTGGACCTCTGCTGCGAGGCGTACAACATGATCAGGAAGCACACGCACCTGTTCCTCAACCTGCTGGGCCTGGTGGGTAAAACGCACGCGGGAGGGGAGGGACACAGGAACACCTCTCGGGACGCATTGTTGAGGAGTCCTCAAACGCTCCTGTAACCAATCATCAGCAACGATAATCATGATGTGACATCGACCCTGAAACGGGCGTCTGTTTCCGTGGTGACGTGTAATGCTGTGTGTGTGTGTGTGTGTGTGTCCAGATGTTGTCCTGCGGGATCCCTGAACTGTCGGATCTGGATGATCTGAAGTACGTCTACGACGCGCTGAGACCTCACGAGTCGGAGGCTGACGCCACCATGTACTTCACAAGGTACACACACACACACACACACACACACACATTTAAGAGGGTCTGTCAGTTCCAGTTGACTCAAAATTTAGTGAATTGGTCCAAAATGAATCTGACTTCTGAACGTCATTTATCACAAGGAGCATAAGCTCACACTTCTGTTCTGTTAAGTTAAAGGCAGCTGGTTTCAGCTGGTAGGATGGCTAGCGTAGCTAGAGGTAAACTTTGCAATTATCGGTTATAGATGCCTTCTGGAGTTTGCGTTTAGCTGAAACTTCACTGGATCTTAATGAATAAACAAACAAAAGTGAGGATGATGAGCCGCCGCTGCCTTTAACCGTCCTTCCTCTACCTCGCAGGTTGATAGAGTCCAGTCTGGGCAGCGTCGCCACCAAACTCAACTTCTTCATCCACAATCTGGCCCAGATGAAGTTCGCCTCCAGCGAGGATCGACCCACGCTGTCCTTCGCTCCCAGGGTCCACACGGCGAAGAGCGACGGGCTCATCAGAAACCTCTACATCTGCAGACACATCAGGGCCGCCAGCACCGGGAAGGGATACGTGAGTCCCAGGACAGCTTATTACATACATATAATATATATAATACCTACTGCTGCTGTGTAAAGGAATACTGCTGTTAAAAAGCATCTTACGTTTTTGTATGAATAACAGTACTTTTTGAGTTAATTATTGAATATTACGCATGACAATCCGATTAATTGCAGAAAATCATACACTTAATCACGATTTAAAATGTTATTCGTTGCTTATATTTATTTATCGTTTCAATATATTATTTATATTTCCTGTCTAGTTAATGATGTACCAGGACACATAAAGGAGCTAAATGTGAGGATTTAAACTGTATATGTAAATCAAGATAATCAAACGATAATAACAGTAAACTAATATTTATAACTGAGAAAAGAAGAACCAATGACTAGAGATCCAACATCAATATTAAATAATACATAAAAAATAAATGATAACGATTTATTGATGAGATTTGTGTGATGAGCATTTGTTTAAATGTGTGTCTGTATGTTTCAGGCCTTCGTAGTGAAGGTGGAGCGTGAGGCTCAGCAGGAGGCACAGCTGGTTCAGAGGACGTTTGAAGAGTTCCATGAACTTCACAGCAAACTGAGACTCCTCTTCCCCTCCTCCAAACTACCCGGGTACGCACACACACACGCACGCGCACACACACACACACACACACACACACACACACACACACACTGACAGTACAAAGTCAAAAACAGTCATGTTTTAATTTTTCTTATTGTTCATCTGCTCTCCTCCTCGTCTCGCCCCACAGTTTCCCGAGCCGTCTTGTGATTGGTCGATCCCGTGGGGAGGCCATGGCCGACCGGAGGAAGGACGAGCTGAACGGTTACGTGTGGCACCTGATCCACGCCGCCCCCGAGGTCGCTCAGGTGATTCTGCAACGACCACCTCCGTGACGTTTGATGAACGGACATTAAAACATCTCCCCCAGAAAGATATGCTGTTATTTCGATCTATGCAGCTGTATATATACATGTATACGTGTGTGTGTGTGTGTGTGTGGGTGTGGTGTGGGTGTGTGGGTGTGTATACATTTTGTGCTGTTGCTGCTGTTTGAAATGTGTGGTTCTTTTTGCTTACATCATCAGTCTTAGGTTTCATTTTCACTCAGTGGTTTCCGAGAAATGGCGTGTGCGTGTGTGTGCGTGCTCGCACAGGCGCTGTATCAGGTCTTTACAGTTTTGGAAACTTGGCAATGAAGGAGTTTTGGTCTTTTCTCTTGGACACTCCAACTAAACATTTTACATACTTTTTTATTTAACAGTTTACATAGTTTTATCGCATTTGCATTAAATGTGTTAAATGTGTGATTGAATTCAATCCTTTGCCGTAAATTATTTAATTTGCATTTTTTTATTATATTATTTGCAATTTTATTATAATAATACATTTTATTTACAACGCGCTTTGTAACAGATCTCGACAGATCACTGAGATCTGTTAAGTTAAAATAAACAAATTGTGTTACTAAATTTTGTTATAGGAATTGTATTAATTTGCATTAAATCTCATCTTGTTAGAATAATAATATTTTTATTACATCATTTGGTCATCGTCATTTACTACATTTGCATTAAAGCTATCGTGGTGATGAAGACGTAGAGCTTTATGGAGCTGTGTCAGCGCGTATTCTAATGATTACATTTAATCTGTGTTGCAGTGCGACCTCGTCTACACCTTCTTCCACCCGCTGCCCCGAGACGAGAGCCCGGGACCGGTGGCCGCCAAACCGGCAGGTACAAAAAATCTATCCCTATCAAATTGTACATTAATTAAAAAAATTCATGCACTTATTTACGTTACAAATACAGATCAATAAACAAACATTTGTGTGTTTTACTGAACAAGCGTGTGTGTGTGTGTGTGTGTGTACTATGTGTTGCAGAGCTGTCTTGGTCTCCGGCTGCAGGCAAAGTGCTCGGTGAGGTCAAACTGTCGATCTCCTACAAGAACGACAAGCTCTTCATCATGGTGATGCACATACGAGGCCTGGTCAGTCTAAGTGTGTTTGTTTGTGCGTGTTAATTCACACTTGCGGGGCCCCGTTCTGCGGCATGACGCACAATTAAGACTTCATTTGATCACCTAAAAGTATTGTATTGTTTTTTTTTTTTTTTTATCACAATCGAAAGCTTAAAGCCGTGTTTTCTTTGATGCTTTGGCTGAATAGTGTGTGTGTGTGTGTGTGTGTGTATGTGTGTATGTGTGTTGCGCACGCAGCAGCCGCTGCAGGACGGCACGGACCCGGACCCCTACGTGAAGCTCTACCTCCTCCCGGACTCGCAGAAGACCAGCAAGAGGAAGACGAAGGCGGCGCGACGCACCTGCAACCCAACCTACAACGAGATGGTAATCAGACACGGCGGCAGACATTTATTTTGGGCTAAATTGAAAAATCTGGAACGAGGACTGTGGTGGAAGCACCAGTACGACACTCATTGATAAAATTGAAACGAAAGAGACGTTTAGAAGTGAGTTTTTTTAGGTAAATTAATAATCTGTTTAAATTCATGCTTTTTCTTTAAAGAATATTTTGGCCGCTGAAGCCGCGATCCACGCTTTCTTCAAAGCCACCACCCCCCAACCCCACCTGAACCGCTTTATTTGGGATTCTTGTTACATCCTTACATCAGTTGAACGAACCGAAAAGGCAACCGGTTGGTTTCCTCCAGCTCTGAGTTGTAACGGTGGCCATGTTTGTAGTTTGTGTGTCCCTCGCTAGATTTAAGGACTCTTGCAGCTGAGGCTGGTTTCATTGGAGACAACTTGGTAGTAGTAGTCTTGTTTCTCGCTCTTTCTCCTTGTTTAATTTCATTATTGTTTTTATTATTAATATCCCGCCTCCCGACCCTCCAGCTGGTGTACGAGCGGATCCCTCGGGGGGACCTGGACCAGAGGGTGATCCACTTGCGGGTTCTTGGGGACGGGGCTTTCTGGGAGAACACCCTGCTGGGAGAAACCCTGATCCCGCTGAAGAGGCTGGTCCCGGGTCAGCACTGGGTGGACTGGCACCAACTGGGCGCCGCCGGGTCAGACTCCGCCCACTGACGGACGGGAAGCAGTGGAGTCTAAAGGGAGAGAAGAAGAGAACCAGTCCTTCTTCAGGAGGATGGAAGAAGAAGAAAAAAGGAAAGTCCTTTCAAAGTAAAAGCCGTGTGGCTGATCCTCCCTCTGTGTGAGAGGGCGTTTAAAGTAACAGTTTAACTTCACTAACGTCATCAGTTTAAGATGTTTAGTTTGTTTTTGAAAAAAAGACAAATCTGGACTTTTATTGGAAATAATGATTTGTTATTTTCAATTTAAACTTTCAAAATGTCTGCTGATTTCAAACAAACTGCACAATGAAGTCGCTGAAAACTCAAACTTATGTTAGTTCTTTTGTTAGCTTCAGTTATGTGAATTGTTTAACTGTCAGCAGACGTCTGTTAGAATATTTGTATTTGTTTAAACAAAGACGCCTTCAGAATGTTACTTTCCAGGGAAACGTGTGTCCCATATTTTAGTCAGAATGTGCATAAACCTTCGCATAAATTGTCGGTCATTAATTAATTGATTCATTTTGCTCTTAGTTCGAGAGGACAGGGTTTTTCATTTCCTTTTATTCACTGGTTTTGGTTTTGATGTGGATGTGATTGGACTGATTTTTATAAATAAGATGAAATGATTTCTGTCCGTGAAAGAAGAAAAACGGATGAGTTACATACATATTAATATAATGACGATAATCGCGATTAAGAGACTTAGTTTCTCGTACGTTTCAGTTGGCACAGGTGCATGTTGGGAGAATTGAGATGATAAACTGTTCAGAGGTTGGTTTACATTGTACATTTGTTTGAAATTTATAACATACTTTAAGACTGATTGATTTCCATAGTTCTGCAAACAAGATGAAGGGATGATGTGATTTTTCTATTGTTGGTGCATGAGAGACAGAAATCCCTTTTGCCTTCGTTTCCATGGTTCATTTCTTCATGTTTTCAATCCTGTGATTTTCTACTGTTTTTGTTGGGGGGGGACCTGCAGCAGACAAACCACCCATCTGCTCACCACTATTCCAAATGTGATACCTTCAATATCAGCATTTTGAGAGAAACGATGGTGGTTTCTCTGAGATATTTGAGGCGAACTGACACAAAAATTTTACTTTTTAAAATTTGGTTGGTCAGGGGTATTTTGATCTTGATTCTGTGCAAATCGGCCATTTCAAAAGGTTACACTGAAAATTACAGATCTTGTTGTCCTGAGCTTACCTTCTTTATTTGACCTCTTTCTTTTAGAGTCGTGATTCAGTCGAGTTAACATCAACCACATGCTTTTTTCTTACTCTCACTAAGCGGTTTTGTTCCCTACACCTGACTTCCTGTGAAGGCGGAACTTTATTTTTGAAAAGACACTGTATGTAATAGTTTATTTTGACACGCCGTCCCCGAGGCGCAGAAAAGTAGCACGGGTGTCTTGTTTGAGGCTTGGGAGCACTGAACTAAACACAGATTTCGGGGATTATCTATAAATTATGAGTTCACCTCTCACACCCCTCCTCTTATTTTACTTGTGACCCAAATGCTCTCCTGTAAATCTTCCAAAGGACCCAATTGGCACACTGTTTCAATATTGATCCCATCCAGTTATATTCTGTCGCTGTGTTCAAAAGAGTGGCATCGATTAGTTGACCGGAACAACTATTTTGATAATTAAAATCCTTTTTTTATTTAAAAAAAAATGCTGATTTTTGCCTCTCCGATGAGGATTTTAAATACTTCATACATTTGACATGTTATTGACTTAATGATAAATGTGCATTAGGATCTGCAGATTCATTTAAAAGTATAATGTGTTAACCCAAGACTGATTTAAATCATCCTACGTTTTGTTACAGTTCAGTAAACCCGAGAGGACATGAGCAGTGAAGAAAACAAGAGCAGAATGTAAGTTCACAGTGAACTGGATCCTTAAGTACTGTACAGACTCCATGAAATGTGACGAGGTTTTCCACGGCAGCGTAGGCGGACTTTAGAAGCTCTTAATGTGTATTAATTTTATTCTGAACATGTTTTGTATTATTTGCACTACAAAATAAACTTGAATCGAAAACTGTATTTTTAGTAAGGTTTTTCTTTCATATTTTTTCCTCATTGCTCTGAATTTGTTTTAATCTTTTTTATTCTGACAACCTCGCTACACCTAAATCCTGCTCGTTCCCTCAAAAGACTACTTTTTAAATTTATTAAATTTTTCCTTTAAATGTTGTGACAACCTCTAATCCCCAGTTGACAACATGGCAAAAAACAGTTTGTCTTCCTTTGTTTCATTTCATTATCTTTTTTTTGTAACAACCTATTATCCTTTTGGTTTTTCCACAGTCTTATTCCCTTCTGCATTAAAAAACTTGACCAAAGCCATGTGAACATTTATATCAATGTTTTGTACTTGAAACCAACTCTTTGCCGTGCACATTGTTAAATTTGGGATAACACATGTCTTTTCACTTGCACAAGCAATTCTGGTCAGTTGAGTTCACGTAAAGGGCTCTTATCAGATGTCAGTAAAAGTGCAATGGCATACAATCTGATATATTTTATTTCTCCAACCTTCTTCATATGGCACTTTGGTTAATGTGTAAAGTATTTTCAGTGCTGGTAGCAGAGCAGCAGTACAGATAAGGTCCCATCTGTGTGGGAGGCTCTCAGCTGATAAACACGTGGCAGGGCTGGACTGTAGGCATCTTTTTATGTAACAAGCAGCAGAACTCGATCCGGTAACACCGCGACGCTCCCTGGCCTCTCGCGATAAAAAAGGGTGAGAAGTTATTTGAGGACGGTCCCTTAAATGTCTGATGAAATCTCCCCGCAGCTAGAAGACGGACATACGGAAGCGACGCGCAGATTACACTTTTAATTCGGGAAAAGCCTGGAGGTTATACACGACGAATATAGATTTTCTTTAACAGTAAAACCCAGAGAACGAAGCCAAGATATTGTTTCTTTCCGGATTATAACATTTCAAATATACGATACTCCTGTTAAAGCCAACTGCTACGTTAGCTAGCTTCTCCCGTTAAGCTAATCTGCTAGCACCAGCCATTGGGATCCGCAGACCCCAAGCCGCCCGTTGCCTTCACGGATATTTAAAGCGGACTTTTAAAAAGAAAATGGCTCGTCTTACATCGTCGCATCGGGACTCGTCCACCTTGTTTTCTGTCGCCGTCTTCACGAAGTTCTCTACCAGAAAGAGGTCCAATCACCGCTCTCAAAAGAGCGTTAACGCCGCGGACCGCGCCGGTGTCGCGAACATCGTTCCCTGGGTTTCCTCTCGCAGCGGTGGTCGCTATGTCTGCCAGTGCGTGTAAAGAAAACCTCCATGTCAACTAATATCACTAAACGGGTATCATACATGGATATTAACTGCTCCCGTTGACCCGAGCTGGAGCCGCTGCGGCCTTCAACAGTTTGACAGCTGTAACATTCACCGCCGAGCTGCCGCTTGAGATATCGGTTTTCTCAGGTCGTATAGTATATATTTTTGCACTGTTTAACTTGATTAAAAAAATGTTAAAATTTTTTAGCGGTGAGGGACATTTGTCAGGCGGACATAGTTCGTCCTCCCCGGCCGGCCGTGGACACGCCTCTGCCGTGCTTGACGCTCAGGAAAGCTCGTGGCTCGGCCTACTGTCAAGGCCCGCAATGGCATTTTTCGAACGATATCTCGTGGGCCGACCGCAAACGCTCATTTGTGCGGAAACCGGAGCCGGGTGGATCAGTGGGGGTTTAAAATACAGCATCGTTGATGAGGAAACGGGGCCAGACGACATGATGCCACTCACAGAGCACCCAGCCCCTCACCTGACCGACTCGCGGCATCGGCACGACAGGGCCTGCGGCTGGCTGGAGCCTTGCGGCGGCAACACTTTAACGTGGTTGACTGCTGATTCGCTGCTGGAAATGGTAATTCAAACTCCGGAGGAGATGGACTTAAATTTCCGCCCGCAAACCCAGATTGGACCCATGTCTTCTTTCAGGTCTTTTCTCAGACATGATCGGTTGAGCCTGGTGTCATCTCAGGAAATGGGTCCCCGAGGATGGAAGGACTGGGATCCTGTGGGTCATCAGGGAAAGGTCTACAGGGGTAATGGCAGGACTTGGTGGGGCAACTTCTGCGAAGGCGAGGAGAGTTCATGTAAAGGGCTCTTATCAGATGTGTCCAAGGCCGGGGAGGTCTCCGTCACAGGCCGTCTTTGTACACAACACCCAGTGGTGGAAACAAAAGTAAATCAAACAACAGGTCTGTTTGTCCAGTGCGGCGTCCGGGGATGGACGCCGAGAGAAAGCACTGGACTGACGAACCTCAAAGAAGAGCTGTCGCACAATAGAGGCCTTCCAACAGTCCAGAACACGGAAGGGTCCGCCACGGACCGCCGGCCCAAAATCAGTAACCACCTGGGCGATTCAGGAGCTGCCGCCGCCTGCAGTGAGGTGGCACTTCTGACCCCTGATCAGGACAATGGTTACTCCAGTCTGGAGGAGGAACACTCCCAGATGGGCCACCTTGGCATGAAAGTCCCGAGTGAAGCTCTGCCACAGCAGGAGGTCGATTCAGTTGAAAATGGCACCACCGTCGAGCCAGAGATGGAGGTAGGGACATCTGAAGAGGGGGAGGCTAAATCGGGAGTTAAGGAAGAGTCCGTGGAGGGAATAGCGCACGCCCATCCCCAGTGCCAAAATAAAGCTGTTGCCTTCATCATGGGATGCCCCTGCAGTGACGACAGTAGCCAATCGGACGGTACCTCCAGTGAGGAGGATGATGATGATGCTGGCTTTAAAAGTGAGTGCTCGTCTGATGAGTCTGATTCAAACGACGACGACTATGTTGATGATGATGATGATGAAGAGGACGATGAAGACTCAGACTGCGAGGAAGACACTGAGGCAGAACGCATCTGGAGGTCCCTTTGCAAAAGTGTTGACCCCTACAACCCCCGTAACTTCACCGCCCAGCAGCACACCGTCACCTCCCCACCCAGGCCCATCCCCACCTCCACGCCTTCATCCTCTGCACTGTCCACCCCGGCGTCCTCCCCCGACCTCACCCCGCTGCCGCTCTCCAACCTCGTAGCCTCCCCTCCGTCCGGCAGCGACACCTGGGACGACTCCACCTCAGCCAGCGAGGTGGACGAGGCGGAAAGCCTCCGCCTGTTAAGCTCCTTCGGCTGCTCCTCGGACCCTTACAGCCCCTTTAACTTCCAGGCAACGTTCAGGAGTTCAGGGCCTGTGGAGGAGGCGGGGCCTAGTGCCAGGCCAAAGAAGGCCCCGGCGACTCCACCGGAGTACAGGAAGGAGGAGGCTGAGGAAAGGCTGGACAGTGGCTTCTCTGAACCCTCCACCTCGTCTGGCTGCTCCACCACGCAGAGCTGCACCACGACCAAAAAGGTCTGTTTTTTTTCTACCAGAAAGTCTTCAGTAAATCAATTTAATTTCTTTCTAAAATTCAAAATCTGGAAAGAATTTAAAAAAATGGTTGTTGTTCATTTATTTTAGTTACCAACTATTTTAAAGGGATCAAAAGAAATGCTCAATATTTCTTCCAACAAAACTTTACACGACACGATTACTAAGAATTGAGAGAAAGAATTATTAATCACAAGAATGTATTTAATCTTTACTACACCTTTTCTAACAGATACGGATGGTGAACTATTTCCTTTAAAGAGAACCGATGGGGGAATTTTGAAGTGAAAGCTACATTTGAATAGTAGTTTTATTTCCTTACAGCTCGCGTTGAGCCTGTCGAGTGTTTCTATTTCCTGGTTTCTGGAGTAAGTTTATTTTACTACGTGGAACGGTTTAGTCATTGTGACTCTGGACAGAGTTTTTATTGATGGACGATAATGTTTGATGGAACTGATCAGTGTCTCACTAATTTAGTTGAATCAAAGCCAGCACAGTGAATGAGTGAAAAAGTAGAGGCACCATTTCGTACATAATAAATGTGATTACTGTCTGTAGGAAGGCACAAAAATAAGCATAATTAATAATTTATATCCTGGTCATACAAGATGTTTCCATCAATGTGTATTTAAGTTAAAAAGAAAAGCTCTATGGTAAAGGAAGAAACTCGGTAATGTTTCAATTGGCTAAAAACATCTTAACATCTTAGTGGTGTTAACGTTCAAGCTGATTTTTAATTCATTGCTACAGTATAGTAACTCATCATTTGGGTATTTTGTGTTAATCTAAATCTGCAAATTATTTTCAAATCAATGTAGTGCATCAAAAAGGCAGTGTTTTAATGAAATATTAGTAGAAAACTAATCTTCTAGTAGTAAATATACTTGTTTACATTATACCCAAAGGAAATTCGTTGACAACACTTAATGATCGATTAAGTGATGCTCACTTGGTGATTATCACTGGTTGGTGATGCTCCAACCAGGTTTCACTAAACGAGACAGTTTGTTTCAGGTCCGTTTCTGTGACGATGTGGAGGAGTTCTTTGCCAGCTGTGGGGAGGAGGAGGAGGAGGACCGGCGGGGCCCCTGGGAGGAGCTGGCCCGGGACCGCTGCAGATTCCAGCGGCGCTGCCAGGAAGTGGAGCAGAGCATCGACTTCTGCCTGCAGCCACAGCACCGCACCCTGGTGTACCGCCGCCTAGTCACAGTCCTCTACACCCAGAACGCCTGAGCACCCTCAAGCTGTCCTGTATGCCAGAGGACAACTACTGCCACCTGTCCGCCACTTCTTGGACAACAGAGAGTTGATCTGTCCTTGAAGCACGAGGGTCGAACCGCTCTCTACTTCCTGGAAGCACGAGGGTCGAACCGCTCTCTACTTCCTGGAAGCACGAGGGTCGAACCGCTCTCTACTTCCTGGAAGCACGAGGGTCGAACGGCTCTCTACTTCCTGGAAGAATGAGAGTCGATCCGCTCTACTTCCTGGAAGCACAAGGGTCGATCCGCTGTCTACTTCCTGGAAGCACGAGGGTCGATCCGCTGTCTACTTCCTGGAAGCACGAGGGTCGATCCGCTCTCTACTTCCTGGAAGCACGAGGGTCGATCTGGACACCTAAAGGTGACATTGTAGCTCAACCGCGCTGACAAAATGAAAAGCTGCACTTGTTGAGCAGTGAGACACTAGAGACACAGAGCGTGTGGACAGACAGAGAGCTGCAGACTCTTTACTGACTGACTTCTTCTCTGTGTTTTGATTTTTCAGCTTTGTCTCTGGACTGACACGCTTCGTGATCGACTGCTTTGGTGAAATACTGGCTGGTGATGTGAAGGGTTTCTTCACACAATAGAAAAGCCTTCCCTGTGTTCTGATTGGACAGCGTCGCCTCTTTATATATTTTATTTAGAGAAGGAGAGACCTGTTTGATCATACAGTTTACATTTTCAGTTTAAATTGTACGGAAACAAGCAGCTGTTTTTATTTAATCACGCTAGGAAAAGTTTATAAAATATCAAAATCAACATCTACAATTGTTCTATAATTAAGATGATCCGACTAATTTTGAAAACTTGGAATTTACTTTTGTAATTTTCTTTCTTTTAGAAACAATGAATCAACGTTTTAAAGTTGAAGCTCTACTTTCTTTCACAGATATTCAGAATTGAAGGAAGCAAACATCATAACAGGCTCGACCCGCTTACTGTTTATGATGCGTTCTGCTCGGTCTAAACGTGCATCCTTTGTCTAAATGAATTGTATTTGTATTGATCACTGCAGCAGCTTCTTTCTGTGACTCGGAGGTCTTCACAGAATAACTGGATGGATCCGGTCTGAGGAGGATTCAGCGACTCGTTTGAGCTTCTAGTTTTCTTCTTAAAACCAAAGATTTAAGTAAGTGACGGTTGGATGAACTGAGGTGTTGGAATCCAATCGCGTTTTACATGAATCTGTCAACGTAGAAACTGCCCCCCTACCTGATCTCGCACGGATCACTGATAATCAGTAAGTGTTCTGCCTCTAATCAGTATATTGATCGTAGTATTGCACCCAAAGCATAATAAGTGTTGATTTAATAAAACTGCTGTGCCAGAGCCGAAAAACAGGCAAAAAATAACAATGTAAATTGAAAACTCAGACTACAGACGTCTGCAGTAGTAATGAGTTGATGATATAATTTAGACCTTCATCCTTTTAATACGTTTATGTTCAGTGACGTTGTTTCTCCAGAGATGAAACTTTTCACATCTGTGGAGAATCTATTTAAAGAGGTGGAAACAATGGTTCCCTTCGAGAGCTGATACTAACTTGATTAACTTTTGGATTAATCAATTTATTGTTTATAAAATGTACCGTTGTAGTTTCACAGTTGCACTCTTTTCAGATATTCTGTTCCCCCAAAAAAGGAAAAGCCAAATAGAGATATTTCACTTTGGTATTTTGCTTGATGGATCACATAGGTTATCGTTAATGAACTTTCCTGTATAGTAAATAACATGTTCATAACATGTTAAAGCTCTTAGTCATATCTGATCTTTTAATAATAAATGGTTCGTATGAACCTTTGCGTAAAACTAAGAAATGGCAGTCGTAAAAAAAAAAAATCAATAGTCATCTTAATATGTCAAATTTAAATTGGAATGCGGCTGATGTAGGATGTTTTGTAACAGTTTTTTTGATGAATTGAAAAGTCATGTACTACTACAATCACATTGTTTTTCCTGGTCTTGATCTTCTTGCAGTGTTACCATTTTTAAAACTAGAAGTTCCCCACTATTGTAATCTGTTTATGGCTCACGTTCATCTTGTGCATCTCTTCTGTCTGTCGCACTGAAAGTTGTCTAAATGCTTTTATTGTAAAGCTGCATCGGTAGGAAATATTTTATTTTGTCAATGCGTTGCCTCCTCCAGCAACAGATACAGCTGTTTTAATTTATATTAAATCGTCTTTCAGATTGTGACCAGAACCTGAAAGAAACAAATGTTTTATTTTCACAATAGAAATCTATCGTGACACCCGAGGAACCGACAGTCGGCTTCATCCAACAACTCCGTGTTCTTTGTGGCTGCGCACGTGACGTGGGTAATATGTTTGCGATTATTAATGCTGAGTCGGAAGTTAAACGGCAAAGTGTCTGCATGCTGCACTAATTAAGTCTGCGCACAGGAAGCGTGTTCATGAGGTCCGGGATCCTCTGGTGGGGGTCAGGTGTCTTCTGTCAGCTAGTATTCATTAATCAGAAGAGAATGCCTCGTTTCTAAATGTACTTTTATAGCAGCAGGTTGGAAACGACTGGATGAATGTTTGGGGTTATTTCAGTCAGAAAAGGGTTTTATTTTTCTAATGCTTTTGTTTCGGTGGGTAACTCAGTCTGCATTGTTTCCTCACAAATAATATATTAAATCAAGGTTTAATGATCACACACTGGAACGCGTTTTCTTTCCTAACATGAAAATGTTTTGGAATGTAGATGATGTGTCTGTTTGAGACAGATGGGGAGGCTGTAGCTTGTCCAGCAGGGGGCGCTGTTCCCTGCGGTGGGAGGAGCGTCGACTGCGTACAGGTAAACAAAGCAACAGCAACATCTCAAAACGTGGAGGCTGATTCGCGTTCTCCTGAGGATAAACTATCGACCTTTCACATTTGTTCCATTGTCGTTATAAAACGACCACTTTTCGTCTATTTCGTGCTGCGAGTCATGTCAGATTTGTGGAGTGTGAAACTACTGATTCCACTTCGACTCTCAAAATAAACTCAATGTTAGAACTGGCTTTAAGGAGAAAATTGAAAGGAATTTGCGATCCCATCACCGTTACCATTGTGCCATTAGTCTGGTGTCCTCTAGGGGCGCTGCTGCTTGATTATGGAGCACTTGATGATCACTTATCCCAAAATCCCCACAGCACTACGTAAGCAGCATCAAACTCTTGTGCTCCATTCATTTTTTTTTTATTATTTTAACCAACCTCATGTAAAGAAACTGGCATCAAAACGGGTTAAAAATCTTTAAAAGAATGATTGGTCAAAGAAGATAATTGAATTTTGAAGGCACATTTTCACATTTTCATAGTTACTTCTTAGAAGTGATGCACGATGTCATAGATTGAATTCTGCTGACTGTAACAGGAATTAAAGATGACAACGTCTGCTCACATGCTGCATGGAAGTCATTTGTTATAGTCATGGAAAGACAAAAATTGGATAAAGAGAATATTTAAATTTAAAAGCTCAGCAACAAGAAATTTTAAACTTGTTTAGTCCCAGTGTTCGTTCTGTCCTCTCCAATTTACACACGCTAATAAAAACACATAAATGTCTCCATCTATTATTATTGTTAATGTAGTAGCTAATGGTCCTTCTAACGCATGTCCACAGAGGAGCCGCCTTCAGGTGTCTCCGCCTCAAGTTCACGTCAAACAGGAAGTTGTTCTCAGTTCTCCGTCAGACTCTCGTCCACCTCCACCAGGCCCTGCAGGTATTTGATGTACCTGATGGCGGCCCTCAGCGTCTCCACCTTGCTGAGGCGCTTGTCGGCGCTCTGACCCGGCAGGTGGTCCCTGAGTTTGGCGTAGCCCTGGTTCACGCACCTCACCCTCTGCCGCTCGCGCTCGTTGCGCTTCTGGATGAAGGCCGGCTCGAAGGGACACTCGTACACGCTGAAGTGGCCGTGGTGGTGGAAGGGGGCCAGGTAAGGCAGGAGCCCGGGGCCCCTCAGAGGGTCCATGCCCGAGGGGTAGAGGAGGAAGGGGATGCCGCGATCCTCCCGGTGGCCAGCGGGGGGAGACACACCGAAGCTCAGGTAGGATGGTGGAGAGAAGGTGGAGCTCATGGTGTTACCTGCAGACGCAGCGCGGGCCTCAGTGGAGCTCCATCCTGCCGAGAGACAAACGCGCACACAGGATTCACATTGCTGCAGCGTGTCGTTCACAGGGAACAAGGTCCTGTTAAAGAGTTCAACTAAGATGAAATCGACAGTAGAATGAGAAGCGAACAGATCAGTGATTGTTAAAATAAACTGCAAGCTTTGTATCAAATTGTGTTTAGGTGTAAATACAACAGGAACGTCTTCTAATTCTTTAATGAGAGTGGAAGGTTAGTTTTAGGTCGGCGCTACTGGACCATAAGCTGAACAAAGAAGAGAATGATACAAATATTCTTGGCTAGAGAACTAATTTAAATATAAAATGTAAATGTAAAACCTTTCCATGGTCTTCTACTTTTAAAAAAATGATTATTCTGTCTCCATTTTCACTAGTTTGTCCGCAGGATTCCAGAAAAAGACACTGCATGAGCCAAGAACTTTTCTTTTTTTCTTTTTCTTTTCTTTTCAAAATTTTTGAGAGATTGTTGGTGGAAATATGCTTTTTGTCCAAAACAAAAGTCTGTTCCAGAATATTTGAATGTGTTAATTGAGAGACGAGTGGTGAAGCTCACCTGCCCTTAATGCTGTCACACTTAAATAACTCCATTAATCAGCTGGAGGAAGCTATTGTGGCTCATTAGCAAACGTATGTTTATTAAAGCTCCTCCTTTGAGTATGAACGTGTTCACCCACCGTTAGCAGACAGCAGGATGTCACAGGCGCTGCTCACTGTGTGTCGCTATACAAAGTAAGGAAGTGTTGTAAAGTTCTTAATGAAACACTCAATGGAAAACAAACAAGTCTCATGTTAGCAGCTAGCGCTCAGCTACGGTAGCTCTCCAGCTAACACTGTAAGTCGTCACCATGACAACATGGAGACAGATTTTGAGTCTTAAAAGAGAACCTGAAGACGGGGAAATGTGGTTGAAAGTTCTGGGATAATGAATATGTGGAGTGTAACGGTTTTATCACAAATCTTAAAAAATATGGTCTTTTAGTACTTACACCAGTTTAGAAATATTTCGTTAAAATACAAATTCCTCCATCTAAAATTTGACTTAAAGTAGAAAAAGAAAACCTACTCAATATATTTTGAGTAATATCAAATCATTGGATTATGATTATTGCTTCATGCAAGTTCACTTTAATCACAGGTCATTTGACTACACTTCTGGGTAAAAAAAATCATAAAGCCTCATTTATTAGTTGATATGCTTGTAATGTACATTTGTTGCCTCTGAGATTCGATGGAGTAGAAGAAAGCTATTAAAACAGTGTAAGACGTACTAAATATATATATTTTATGGTTAAGTAACTCAAACTCTGGTTTACTCGGGTACGGTTCTATTAAACAACATTAAAAACTGAGATCGATAAACAGATTGAAGCAGACTGAAGACTGTAAACAATATTCTAAAAAAAAAAACAGCGTTATGTATCTATTATATATGAAACATGATAAAGGGTAACGAGAATGCGTTGTCTTTGTCTCACCTTCAGATGCTGCTGCGATGTTTCCTCCGGTCTGAGGCAGCAGGATGAAACGCTGCAGCTTTACCTGGCTTTACTCGCTAAAGCTCCGCCCCTCAGGTGTGAGACAGGACCAAACACGCTGCGTGTATAAAACGTTAGATTCTCTGAGTTTGCTAAATGACGGATCATTTAACACAGTGTGATGATGCTGAGAGGCAACTGAACCCTTACTTGTTTATGAAGAACAACAAGTTCCCTGTTGACATTTTGTTTGTGTCTTCAGCTTCAGGTGTGAGTGTAAATCTGAAAACATATTCGCTGCAACAGTCGACCGCGAGACATCAAAGAGCATCGTCGGACAGAAATGAGTGTTTGCAGTTTCCTCTTCCTAAATCCTGTGTTTCCAGATGAAAGACATCAACGACACACACCCTTCCTGTCAGCCTCTCATCACACAACACACACTGATGACTGTTTACGCACGCACACACGGACACACACATCTGTGACCCGAGAGTCACAGGCAGTGAAATACACGGTGCATACACAACAGATTCTACTCCAAATACTTAAATCACATGGACACACATAAAAACACATCAGAAGAATAAACATTTTTAATTCATGCAAACGGAATAACGATATGTTCATCAAATAGTTTTGACCTGGCCAAAACACAGACCCCTCAACACACCCGGATGTCGTCACTCAAGCTTCAAAAGCTGAGACCAGGAAGCGGTCACATGTTCGGTCTGTTTATAAGTTTGAAAGGTGAAGTCAGAGTGACATCAGTCAACACCAGCAGACTGAAAGCACACGCATACACACACACACACACACACACGCACAAAGCTGCAGCTTCTTCAGAGGCAAGAGATTGAATGCTACTGTGTGTCTGTATGTGTGAACATCTGTCAATTAAATGAGTCGACAAAGTCTGCCGTAATATCCACAGGATAACAAGCGTAGAGGCTAACAACCGTAGAGGCTAACAAGCTATCAGGATAACAAGCTAACGTGTCTGAAATTGGCACATGCACCAAGCTATTTCCTGCTCTGACCTAATCCTTCTGTCTGTGTGTGTTACTGTTTGTGTGTGAGTGTAGGCCTGCAGGAGTGTGTGTGTGTGTGCTTTTAAGTGTGTTCTTTGTGTTGTTTTAATGTAACATCAGAGATGAAGCTGATACTCAACATGCAGAGACTTGAGGGAACTTGTCTGCTCTCCTGTCTCCGTGACGTCTTAACTGTAAAATGGTAAAAAAAAAAAAAAGTAGCTATGCTGTTAATGTTGTTGTTCCAGAGCTGTTGGCTACTTCTGTTAGTATAAATGATTATTTATAATAAAGTATAGATTAAACTTTGAAGCAGGAGACAAATAAGTGAGAAGAAAATACATACCATCTTCCCTCCCTTTTTTGTGCTGTAGTGAAGCAATATTATACTAAGAAATATATTTTGTGTGTATACATTTAGAAGTGGAAAGATCCCCCCCAGTCAGCCCAGTTACACGTAGGGATGGGTATTCACTATTTAAACAATAGTGTGAAGAAGAAGAGCAACTTATGGTTTTCTTCAACAAGCTGCAAGTTTATGTTATAGTGTGGGGAAGATAATACAGTACATCCGTTAATATAATAACGGATCATTTGAACCGGGTCTGGGATAGAAAAAGGCTGCAACATTGTAGCAATATTCAAACTTCGATCTTTTATTTGTAACTGGCCTTTCTGTGTTGCAAACACACGCGTACAACCTGCTGCGTCACGTGCGACAGAGGCACGTGTCACAGCGTGTCGTTAGAACGATCACCACGCGCCGGAGCCCCGGTAAAACCGGGAGGACACCGGAAGGAGTCCCGGGAAGATGCCCGGGAGGAGCTGCAGGAGGGAGGCCAGGCTCCAGGTCGCGGAGGGCGGCTTCCTCATTCCTCTGAGGCGGGAGGACCCCGCCAGGATTAGAATGAAAGAAGAATTTTGTTAAAATCAATACGAGACGAGGCGAGAAAAACATACATAATAAACATGGTTTTGATGATTATGAAAAACATAGTTATAATTTAAGACTGTTTGACTTCATATATATTTTTTTACTTTCATGCAACAGCGTTACAGCTGCTTCTCACACAAGCTTACTATTTAAACAAACAGCAGCCTTCAATCTTCCCGTGTTTTAGTGGCCCAACAGTCTCTCTCTCTCTCTCTCTCTCTCTCTGTCTCTGTCTCTCTCTCTCTCTCTGTCTCTCTGCACATCTGCAGCAGTCGGATCCCATCAGACAGCAGGAAGGTTCCCAGGTAATAAAAAGAGGCGATGAGGCCAGGAGATAATTGATGCCCCCACCCTTGTGCTGGAGGGAGGAGGGGAGGGGGGGGGGGGGGGGGGGGGGTGTGGGAAAGCTAATCCTGCCCTGGACTCATGGCTTTGTGATGCTAATGGTCTCCTATAAATAGAGGAGGGGGCTCCTCGGGGTCCCATCGCAGCTCGCTCTGCTCTCAGACAGACCGATGGCACCGAGGAGCAGAGACTCTGCCGTCTCAGGGCTGTCCGCCAGAGACAGACACAAAGTAAGTCCACAAAGTAACTCATGTCCTCTTACGCTGATCCTCTCTGCAGCTTCTCTAACACAGCCCCCCCCCCCCCCCCCCCCCCCCCCCTACAAAAAACAGCTGAGGAAGCCGGCGGTGGAGAAGATGCGGAGAGATCGCATCAATAGCTGCATCGAGCAGCTCAAGGTCCTCCTGGAGGTGGAGTTCCACCAGCGGGACCCCGACAACAAGCTGGAGAAGGCCGACGTCCTGGAGATGACGGTTGGCTTCCTGCAGCGGCACCTGAGACCGCACACGGCGGCCTACGGCGACGGCTACTCCCGCTGCTCGGAGGAGACGAGGAGCTTCCTCCCCGCCGGCTCACCGGAGGGAGTGACGTCATCGCCGCCGCCGCACAACCGTTACGCGCACGACGTGCCGCACTTCTCACCGCACGGTTACGTCCAGGCTCCAGCCAAGCCGCCGTCGCCCGGGACCGACAGGGCGGTGTGGAGGCCCTGGTAGCGGGCCGCGTCACCCCCGGATCTATGGAATGTATGGACCTTTCCTGGAGTGAAGACTTTTGGACTCCTGTGGAGTGCAGACTGATACAAAGTGTACTACACTGATACAATGTACATTCACTAAGAGATGAGATCATGCGTGCATGAGCAGATGTCCATCACAGTCAATGCAGTGTGTTTTATCTGAAGTGAGTCTGACTGTAACCTTTTATAAAGGAATTCATTTGTGTTATATGTGAATACATTCATGTTAAATCTTTGACTTGTTGTCCTTTTTAAAAAAGCTGGAGGGAAGATTTCAGTTTCTTGCATTAAATGTCTTTTCTCACAAAGTGGCGATATGAAGGACTCATTCATTTCTGAATGATTCCCTTGTGTTTTTGTTTCTTTGTGTTATTCAGTTGAATTTGAACACTGAGAATGTGTGTGAAGTGTAACTTGGGAGTGGCGTACTTGCCATGCTGGTCAGTGGGGTGTATCCCGTTTATCAGCTGTTTAAACCCGGGACAAGGGGTCGTGGCAAAGGGAGTCCATTTCAGGGCATCACGTCATTAGTAGTTTCATTATATATATTTACACCATGTTTTATGTGAAATGAAAACAAAACAAAAGCTTAAAAATAATATACTGTCAATACAACAGTCAATAACTCTCCTCATCCTCCCCTCCTTCAAACTCGGACTTGACACACAAAGAGAAAGACATCAGAATCAGCGCTGTGTGTGGTTTTAAAGAAATTAAAAGAGAGCTGAGGCTGATGGAAAGTCATTGGTCATAAATTAATCATAATCTATAATCTGTATAGATCTAATAATTAAGCCGTGATGGAAACACGTGCTCATCTGCGTGTGGTAATCTCGGGTACATGTTAAGAGTTAAGCATCACACAGATGCTGAGCCCTGCCTCCCCTGTGTGGAGTCTGCCTGTCCACAGCTTTCCCACACTCCTCAGCGACCCCCCGCCCCTCCTCTTTATCCCCGGGAAAAAGGAAGTGTGCCATGTTAAATGACCCCCCCTCCCCCTCGACACACACCTTTTGGTGCCCAATAATCTGCCTCATCAGATCTGGAAGGAAAAGATTACCCCATATTTATTTGCATGATGTGTATTTACAGAGTATATATAGATGTATAAGTGTACTACACAAATATACATGAGTGTGTACTACATAATATACATGGTGGACATACGTGTGGACATCAGAATGGAGGCGTGGGAACTCTCTGCCCTGCGTCAGGTGTCAGCATGCGAGTCCTTTCAGGTGAGAGCAGATGGTAACACAGACACACACACGCACAGACACACACACGCACATATAGCTTTCTATGGTCAATTATTTTAGGTAACTTACATCATATCAAGTATTTATTAAACCAGGTGTCCTATCTGCCCCCCCCCCCCCTCTAAAACACGGACACACCCACCAAATAATGATCTTTATCTGGTGTCAAAGGGCCTCGTCCTGGTTTGAAGTGTGTGGGAAAGAGGGAAATCAATGTGGTCAGTTTAAGCCGCTTTAATAAGCCGCATAAGACTTGCACTGAGAATTCTCTGTTTTGCTAAATGTTTTACATTGCATTTAACTTTGTAATTGTGTTTGCTTATCACTTTGATTAGTTATTAAATACTTTACATTTTTTTTAATTGAAGCCAGTTGACTCTTTTGACTCCTCTCCTCTCCGGGCGGGGCGGAGAACAAAGGCGCGATCCTCTTCGAAGGCCTCAAACCCCCAAAATAACCAGGGCAACACATGCAGTCAAACGTATCACCTCACAGACCATCATGACCTCACACACCGTTTCGTCCAAGGCGGTCAGACTCTCTGACGTCATCGCAGAAAGACAGATGCTGAAGAGACTGTGGTCACACTTCTGACCTGGAGCTGCTTGATTGCTTGAGCAATTGATGCGACCTCTACGCAGCTTCTCCACCGCCGCAGAGAGGACCAGCGTAAGAGGACATGAGTGAGGACGAGCAGGACTTACTTTGTGTCTGTCTCTGGCGGACAGCCCTGAGACGGCAGAGTCTCTGCTGCTCGGAGCCATCGGTCTGTCTGAGAGCAGAGCGAGCTGCGATGGGACCCCGAGGAGCCCCCTCCTCTATTTATAGGAGACCATTAGCATCACAAAGCCATGAGTCCAGGGCAGGATTAGCTTTCCCACACTCCGCCCCCCCCCCCTCCCCTCCTCCCTCCAGCACAAGGGTGGGGGCATCAATTATCTCCTGGCCTCATCGCCTCTTTTTATTACCTGGGAACCTTCCTGCTGTCTGATGGGATCCGACTGCTGCAGATGTGCAGAGAGAGACAGAGAGAGAGACAGAGAGAGAGACAGAGAGAGAGAGAGAGAGTCTGGCGAGGGGCCCCTAAAACTCGGGCAGATAAACACTGACACCAGGTCAGTTCTCATGCAGGTAACAAGCAAACAAAGACAATCAGAGGACACATGAAGAAAGAACACGGCTGCTTGTTTGTTTTAATATCAAATCCGATGAAACGTTTATTTTTTATGTTTAAAAAAATACACATTCAAACCAATTTTTGCACAGTGTTTTTACGGAGCTTTTGTCAATTAATTTTCAGGCGTTTATTAAGTCTATTACAAGGTTAACATCAGTGACACACAGAACAATTTAACATACAATGCCTTTGTACTTTTTCAGATGTATTTGTCAAAACATGATGGCTACAGACACACTGAGGGGGGTTGAGGTATTCCTTAAACATCTGTTTGCCTGCCCAAGTTCCTATGTGCAGGGTCTCCTTCTGATTGGACAACAGGAATCTCACTGATGTGTATTGGTCAGACCTTCTTTCTCCGCACAGGACTGTCCCGTTTCAGCTGAGAAGCTGAAAAGTAAAACATCTTTCTGTCAGACGTTTCCAATGTGGGGGTCATTCAGTGTCACGACAGATAATTATTGGCTCCATGACCTACACACACAAGAGATATTAAAAAACAAGAACAAAACCCTGAGGAATAACCAATTTTAATCACGAGGATAAGCCGTGTAAAAGAAAGTATTGATTTAATATGTACATAGCATGGAACTTTATAGTTTAATACGATAGTATATTCTAAAAATTGTACCGCTATCAATATAAAATGGTGCATTTGATGTATGAGGTATATTATAGATGTATACACACCTGCATCTCTTACCATTTATTTTGGGTTGTTACTATAAAGAACTGTGGGTCGCGATGTCTGAACGCATTGACCAGTATTCTGTTGAGAGAATACAGAAGCGAGGCGGAGACGACGGCCAAAGTTTAACAGGCTGTTCGGATATAGACCTTCGACGTGGGGCTTGTGATTGGCTGAAGGTATTTTACTTGTCCTCTGATTGGCCAGTCAGGACTCGCCCCTGGAAGACCCTATTTCGCGGGGTAGAGAAAGGTGGGCATCTTTTTTTCTTATTTGGTACGTTTATAATAAAAAGATTCTCCCATGTTCATTAGAATGTTAATATATATCACTAAACAAAACCTTGTTTACAGTTGGAGAGAATCTTAAATGTATAAAGAAACGTTCATCCTGTAGTGCTTTTATATATATTATAATATATTACGACCCACTCTCCGGACCGTCCTACCCCGAATCTGATTGGCTCACTCTGATAATATCACCCAATCTCAATCCGATTGAACAAAGGCCGTGTAGTAGCCAATGAGAAGCAGGGGAGGGCGGGACAAGCGGTCGTCTTCGGAGAAGTTGTATTTTGACACCTGAGTTACTCAGCGGTCGTCACCGGGAGACCTGTAGCTGTTCAGGAATCGATCCCTGATCAGGTTTACCCCGGCGGCTTCCACTCGTCGCCACCTTTGTTTGACTTTGGACAGAAACATGCTGCGCGGGAGGGCCGCTCTGAGCCGCTCCTTGAGGGGGTAGGCACCGACGCGTGAGACTCCTCCAGCGACCTGACCCGATGACAGCTAGCTTAAAGCTAAACTTGTAGCCGATGTGGCCGCTACTAACGCGTGAATTCACGTCGTCGAGGCGCAGCGTGACCAGGCTTAGTTTGCCTTTAGTTGTGTAACCGTAACGTTAAATCCGTGAGCGCTGCAGTGGAAGGAAGCTAACGTCAAAAAAAGCTACTTTAGCGTTGAATTAGCCACTTCAAAGGCGAAAGTCGTCCTCCTGAACCGTAAACTCTGCATCTATTTACCACAAACCAGTGAATAAGTCTGCGTGATATAACATGGTTTTTTCATGTTGCATCTTTGTGTTTCTTCTTTAGTTTACAGACTAATTTGTGCATTTACTCCTCACCCGCAGCACTTATTAAGGAGCTTCTTCTCCCGCTTCTCGGAACATGAGCCCGACGTGCAACATCTACTTAAAAGAAAGCATGTTTTCTCTTCTTCCCCCCCGGACCGACCTTCAGTGCAGAAAGTTCACACGGGTTTAGTTAATCATTCATGAAACGGGACACTGCAGGCTGTAACCTGGGATTAAATAAACCCAACCAGACTTCTTTTTGAATCCATTGTTTTGTCTAACAAACTCTAAGATGTTTGCTCTGTTATCAGGTAAGATGAGGAAGAGCACTAAATCCTCACTCTTTGTGAGACTAAAACCAGAGAATTGAATCCTGGTGAATGTTGACACAGCAGCAGAAAAGGATTGAAAGTCGTGAGGGGTTGTAAAGCGAATATAGTCCGTTATTACAGCTGGTGCATGGAGGGTGGTGCATGCAGTAGACACCAAACCCTGTCTGCTCCATGTCCCATGTCCAAGTGTCCCTCAGCAAGACACCTGACCCCTAACTGCTCCCCAGGCTAAACTGTAAAAAACATTATGCAGATGGTTTCCCAGATCTAAACGTGATTTGGGCCCGGCTGACTTGTGTCTCGCCCCGATTACATGACACAGTCTTATTCTTTTTTTTTTTTTTAAGGTTCAAAACGTTCCCTCGGGCTGCGGTGGAGGTGAAGAACGAGCCGATCCTCGGATTCGCCGAGGGCAGCGCGGAAAGAAAAGAGCTGCTGAAGGTCTGAGGCGCCGCACGCGTTCACCCGAAACAAAAGACAACAGTCAAGTCAACACAACAATTTGTGCCCTTTTTGTTCTCAGGCCTTGGCCGGTCTGAAGGGGAAGACGGAGGAGATCCCCTGCGTGGTCGGAGACGAACACGTGTGGACCAAAGACATCCGATACCAGCTTTCTGTGAGTCAACGGAACGCCATCGATAACCTGAGGACCCCACGTGTTATGCTGAAGTGGTATAAATCATCTAAAGCTGGGGACATATGGTTATGTTGTTCATAAAACGTTTAGGGGAGCCGGTACTGGCGAGTCTGCGTGTTAAGGAATGAAAAACTAACCAAGGAGAGGGAGCGAGTTATTTCTGTCCTAGTTAATTGACGTTCTTTGTTTCTCTTCAAAGCCGTTCAATCACTCCCAAAAAGTGGCAAAGTTCTGCTATGCTGACAAGGTGAGTTGTAATAGAAGATGTTGCAGCACCGCACTGAACCTCCAGGCTGGATTCACCTTGATTGTTGGTCTATTTTCACATAATGTAAACGGGCTGTTTTCATACCTTATCTTGCTCTAACTGGTTTCAAATTTTCTAACTAACCCCATTAATGAACGTATGGTTTTAATTAAAGCAAAAGTAAGACTCTTCTTAGTTGTATAAGAGGTGTTTTTCGAGTAAGTGCTGCTTTATAAAGTCCTTTCTCTGAAGTTAGTTCTTGAGTTCTTCTCCAGGCGCTGATCAACAGGGCCATCCTGGCGTCGGTGGCGGCGAGGAGAGAGTGGGACCTGAAGCCCGTCCAGGACCGAGCCCAGGTTCTCTTCAAGGCCGCCGATGTCATCGGCGGGCCCAGGAGAGCGGAGGTGCTCGCCAAGACCATGATCGGCCAGGTACGGGGCACCCTGCAGGGTCCGGCCTCCTCACTGTAGAGCCGCACATTTAATTAGGAAAATATTGCAGTATTTACTGCTTCTTTTTTTCTTTTTTTAAGTAAGACATTAATGCTACTTGCTAGTTACATGGATGGTAGGTGTGATTTCTTTATTTCTTTTAGTCATTTTGACCTATCGTGCTGTTTTATCACAGGCTGTCTGTCAAAGTGTTTCATTAATAGAAGAGGATGTCCTTACTTGTTCCCATGGAAGGAATCGGTGTGGACTACATTTAATTACTTCTACTAATAAAATAATGCGAGGCTGCTGCACCTTCACAATAAATCCCACATTTACAAGCAAACCGTGGGTGTTTAACTGTCTACTCCTCTTTTGTACCTCAGGGTAAGACTGTGGTGCAGGCGGAGATCGACGCCGCTGCAGAGCTCATCGACTTCTTCCGATTTAACGCCAAACACGCCGTGGAGCTGCAGGACCAGCAGCCGCTGGACGCCGAGGGGAGCACCAACACCATGCTGTACCGAGGCCTGGAGGTGGGGAGAGTCAGCGAGCAGCTGCTCACGTGCCATTTAACCACCCACACAGCTTCTTTTGTAATGTCCAACAAGTATAAATTCACTGCCCTTTCCGCAGGGCTTTGTAGCAGCTGTGGCGCCTTTTAACTTCACCGCAATAGGTGGAAACCTGGCGGGAACGCCAGCTCTGATGGTGAGTGCAAACGAGGAGGAAGACATCCTCCTCCATCACTTTGAGGCGTCGCAGATCTGACGCCATCTTTTGGAAGATCAATAAAACAAACGCACCAGATATCAAATCTCTCCATTTTCCAACGCCGTGGAGCTGCTGCTGTCATTTCCTCCTCCTCCTTCTGTCAGGGTAACGTGGTGCTGTGGAAGCCCAGCGACACCGCCATGTCGGCCAGCTACGCCGTCTACAAAGTGCTGAGGGAGTGCGGCCTGCCGCCCAACATTGTCCAGTTCCTCCCGGCGGACGGCCCCGTGTTCGGAGATGCAGTCACCTCCTCCGAGCACCTGGCGGGAATCAACTTCACCGGCAGCGTCCCGTAAGGAGAGCGCCTCCTGTGGACGTCTTTCACATCCTCTATTCATTTGAAACTTTTGTTCGGGTGTCCCTCGCCATCGGGCGGCCGCTTCTAGCCGGGAAACGGAGGCAGCAGTTGCGTTGCTAGGCAACAGCTGCTTTGATTGAATCCGTCCATGTTGTTTCTTTTTTCTTTAGGACATTCAGGCGTCTTTGGAAGCAGGTCGCTCAGAACTTGGACTCCTACAGGAACTTCCCTCGCCTGGCAGGAGGTGAGCACGACCTCTGAAACAGGATATTCTCCCTCCCTCTATTACAACATTTAGGTACAACAATCCTCTTATGAGAGATTATATATATATATATATATATATATATATATATATATATATTATATAAAAATCACAAACACACAACCTCCGGGGCTGAAAGAAAAGGGCTCAGAGACTGATTTAATCTTAAGCGATCTGAAAGGACACTAATAATCGGATCTACAGTCACACTGACCTCTTGAAGCACGCCGGCGTAGCGCGTGCCGAGTTTTAAGTCTAATCTTTTTCAGAGTGCGGCGGGAAGAACTTCCACTTCGTGCACACGTCGGCGGACGTGGAGAGCGTGGTGAAGGGAACCATCCGCTCAGCCTTCGAGTACGGAGGCCAGAAGTGTTCGGCCTGCTCCCGGATGTACGTACCGGACAGCTTGTGGCCGCAGATCAGAGACCAGCTGCTGGACATCCACCGGCAGCTCAAAGTGGGAGACGTGAGTCCTGCTGAAGTACCAGTGATGTAATACCACTAAATCCTAAAAACCCAGTTTCTCATGATTAATATAGTTATTAATTATCGATGTTTCTGTTCTTTAGCCCGTTGAAGACTTCAGCACCTTCTTCTCAGCCGTGATCGACGACAAGGTGGAGCTTCTTTCAACCGTCTTTTCCAAATAAACTCCTCCTGTGTTTTATTTGTGTTTTTTTTTTTTTTTTTTAATGTTGTGCGCACTTCCTCCCGCAGTCGTTCGCTCGGATTAAGAAGTGGCTCGACCGCGCCAAGTCCTCCTCCGGCCTGAAAGTAGTCGCTGGCGGTAACTATGACGACAGCAAAGGTTACTTTGTGGAGCCGACTATCATCCAGGCCACGGACCCGCGGGACGCCATCATGAGCGAGGTACACGCACACAGAAAGAAACGCACGCACACACGCGCTGCACTCTCTCAAACATTCGTTGTGTTCTTTTTGTGTCGTGCAGGAGATCTTCGGCCCTGTTCTCGCGGTTTATGTGTATCCGGAGAACAACTACAAAGAGGTGCTGCAGCTGATTGACAGCACGTCCCCGTACGCTCTGACGGGGGCCGTGTTCGCTCAAGACAAGTGAGGGAGAGACACGCACACAAAAATAAAAGCATGTTTACACTTATTGCTCAGAACATCAGGTTTCTTTAAGTAATCAGCGATCGTTTAAAACGGGTCTCTAGCTGATCATTTTTTTTTTTAATTTGTGTAAATGTGAACGTGTGTAGATCAGGCATAGCAGTTCCGCTAAAAGTCAATACACTATTTATCTGCCAAAAATCAGGATTCCTTCATGTAAAGTTTGTGTCTCTGCAGGAAAGTGATCGACGAGGCCGCTAAAGTCTTGAGAAACGCTGCGGGGAACTACTACGTGAACGATAAATCCACCGGATCCATCGTGGCTCAGCAGCCGTTTGGGGGCGCCAGAGCTTCAGGTGAGAGCTGCTTCACTTGTTTCTTTTAATGTTGCACACGTCAGACTTCCCATAAACAGAATAAAGTGTAAACAAACTCTCCTCCGCATCGAAGGAACCAACGACAAACCCGGAGGTCAACACTACGTCCTGAGGTGGACATCTCCGCAGGTGGTCAAGCAGACCCACGTCCCCCTCACAGATTGGAGGTACCCCTACATGGGCTGAGTGGGCGGGGCTGGTCTGAGGCCCCTCCCCTGCCCCCACAGGGGGACTTCCTGTGAGGCGCGTGGCGCCGAATGGACGGCCGAGTGCTGAGTCTTCGTCCGTCCATCTGGGGCTCCTCGCTTTAACCAACCGGTATCTTCGCTCCCGCTTTGTTGGTCATCTGCCGTCCGATGATGTTTGCGAGTACAATGAGTACACTCATGCTCACTTAATGAGCGATAATTTGTCCAAATCAAATTAGTGATTTAGTAATTGAATGTAAACTCATATTTGTGCTAAAGAATGAATACAAAATAATCCTTTTATTTACTTTTTTTAACGTGGTCTAAAACATTTGAAGATCAAATAATTGAGATAATGCCTGATTGATTAATATTATTAAGATTGAAGATTAAATTGCCCAGCCTCACATCGAATTACCAGACATTATTTTAGGTCAATAACTGAACATAAAAGGTTCTACTGTTATGTCTGTGTTACGCCTGTTGGTGTTCATTTTGAATAATCAAAATAAATTTAGCGAGAGTGAAACGCTTTGTTTCTCCTTTTGCCGCAACTTTTTGTCTTGCAGCCATAGTCAAAAAGCTGGATTATTAAAGAAATGGTACATTTTCAATTTAACTGAACGAACCCGAGGAAGTGTCTTGGATTTTAAGGCAGACGACATTAATATATATCTATAACCTGCTGGGATTTTGCGTTACATGTTGAAATGTCACTTTGCATTTTTAAGCTGCTGAAAAAGATAATGACTTAATGGTTTGTCTTTTTATCAAACTGTATGAATAAAAATTACTTTGTATTTCAATCTTTGGTTGTGCAGAATATTTGTATTATCAGAACGTTCCTGCCTTGTTAAATGAGATAGTAATGTATATTATATATAAGTAATGTATAGACAAAAGTAAATTAATGTTTTACAATCGAAGTTACTCCAAGCTTTCCTTCTACAGCTTCGATGTGTAGAATCCATTAACCCAGAAACGTATTTGAATTTTCCCAACAGTAATAGTATTTATTATAAAGCCCTACAGAGTTATCCCACCACGGATTGTGGATTTCTTTTGCTTATTTTCGCCAAAGCGTCGCTCCGCGTTTTGTCCCTCCCGGCGCGCCGTAGATCGAGAGGCGTTGAGTGTTGTGGTAGAAATCCTTCTGCCGACAGCTAACGTTACCTTAACAACAACAGTTCATCGCCTCTCCTCTGACCTCACAGCCAACGGCAGCGCAACACCGCTGCGGGGGGAGACTCGTTCGGGGGACGGAAGGAAGAGGCAGGTGGGTGTCGCTGTCAGCTGGTAGCCTTCACTCAGCTAGCCGTTAGCTGCTAGCTGCAGTTTGGCCAAACGGTGTGTTTCGGTCACCGCGCCGCTAGCCGGGCGAGCTAACGCGAAGCACAGCGCGGCTTCTCCGCGATGACTTTAAACGGCCACGGACGTGGTTCGTAATTCTGCTTGTGGCTGCTGACTGTTCCGTGTGCGAAGAACGGAACGCTTCAATTCAGTGCTAAAGTTAACGCTAGCTGCGGCTAGCTAGATGGCTAAACAGACGAGCCGTGGCAACTTCATCAAGTTAAGTTGGGTCAAGATGTCGTGTCCTTTAATTTCGGCTTAGCAGTACAGCGATGTGGAATAGTACCCAGCTACACGTGTCCTGCTGTTGAATCGGCTTGATGTACTTGGAACATTATCGGTAGAAGTACACAAGTGTTGCTGGCTTCGGGTATTGGCAGTGACAGGACCCGCTATAACATCTCCTCCCTCTGCAGGTGTTCAGTCAGGTGACTCCAGTCGGTCATTATGAGCTCTAAAGGAGGAGGAACCGCTCTGACGCGCCGCAACTACCGACTGGCTTCAGACACAGACAAGGCCAAAGCCACAGGTACGAGCTGCTGCTGCTGCTGCTACAACAACAACAACATGGTATAGATTTATTTCGTGCAAAACAGGATACAGGTACTGACATATATCCAGACACAGGTGAGATCCAGATACAGGTGAGATGAAGACACATGTTGTTGGAGTTAATGGTTGTCTCTGTCTCTGTCAGGTATCGTGAATGAGAAGTTGCTGAGTGACTACCTGCACCATGTGTTTCCTTCCACCAATCAGGCACCTGTGCCGGCCTCCCTCAGGTAACACCACACCTCTCTCGCGTCTCCGTCTCTCAGGTAGCACATTCAACTCCAAAATTCTCAGCACGTTTTTATCTAATGTCTTTCATTTGCGTTCGTAGGTTTAAACTCTTTTCTTTTGTATTCAAATTCAATGGTTTCCTTATTTTCCGTTTTTTAAGACTTGATTATTTAATGAGTCAAAGCGATTTCAGCGTGACTGTTGGCAGGATCGCTCCTTAAGACTGGAGAATACAACGTGTAGGCCTGAATATGATATGTTGATTTGGTATTTTGGGAATATTCAACCGTACACACATACAGACAGTTGGTGAAACCGAGTACATGTATTTGTGTACTTACCCCTTCAATGTACCATGACCTGGATTCTTCCCCTAAGCCGGGCAGATTCACGTTACCCCCGATCAGCTCTACATATCTATATATAGATAATCTGTGTCCGTGTGAAGGCAACGCTGCAGAGCTCATGAGTTAAAAAAAAGGTGACTCCTCTGGTCCCATAGAGGTCTATGAGAAAATGACTCTACTTCTCTCTTGATTTATTCCCTCAGTAAACCTTGTAAACACAAGTTTATGCTTTCAAATCTTCTTCAATACAGCATGATGTTCGTTTAGTGAACAATGATCCGTTTAACTTTCCGTTTAGCTTTATGGTCAAACAGACCATAAAGCAGGAGATGCCTTAGTCTAGTCTGTTTTATAGGTGACATAGCGATCGCTTGGCATTAAAACGGCTGCAGCCGAACAGCAAATAGAAACCCTTTAATGCTGTAAGAAATAAACACGTTGTTTTAAAGGGCCTACTTATTGCACAGTTCAAATATTGCGCTGGTTATGTTGTCACACTAGTAGTTAAAAATAATGTTCATCCCACATTTCTCCCCTTTCTTCCTTTTTGCTTCTTGCGTTTCCTTTTTCTCTTCCTGTTTCTACAGGAAGCCTCTTGGTTTCCAGGACCTGGGCGCTCACCTGGAGAGACTGTTGTCCGAGGGAGAACCCGCCGAGGAGACCAGAGGTAAAGTCAACGTCTCCTATGGCTCCCTCTCGTCACCTCGGTGGCTTTTAAGTGCCGAAAATATGCCGGATCCCAAAAGAGGAAAAGATGCACATATTTTTGACCAGTCCTTCGTTTTTAATTCTTTTGACCTCAGGATTGATGAGGAAGAGTTCCTTGATCTTTTCAACATTTCTCTCTATATGAATCAGCTCTGTGTTAAAGTACCCGTTGCATTCATTGAACCGCCATATATTTTCGATACAGGTATTCCACGATTCATCTGTAAAATCGGAGGATTAAAATAAGATTTAACAAACAAACCTTTTGAAAGTGATGATGTCGGACAAAAGTTTACAGTTGACAGAAGCTCCGATTGAGTCTGAACTTAAGGATAAAATACGGCGTTTCTAACAAAGTGATGATTGATGGCGTCTGCAGACCAGCCGCTGGAAGGTCGTCTGGGCCCTCAGCCCGTCGTCCTGGATCACACCAGCGGCTTTGAAGGACTCCTCTTCGTAGACGACGACCTGCTGGGGGTAAGGTCCAGCACGATCTACTCCTACAGCGACGGAGATGAGTTTATACCCAATAACTAAAGCAGAACTTTGTAACCGCTGCAATTTACAGGTTTCTGTATTAATGTGTTTTAAAAAAAATGCTGCCAATTTTAATTCTTCTCTTTATGGTTTCAGGTCATCGGTCACAGCAACTTCAGCTCCATCAGAGCCACCACGTGTGTTTACAAAGGTGAGTCCTCTCAACCCCGCTTGCAGATGTTTAGCAGTCCCCCTTCACCCCCCTTGGCCCCCTGCTGAAATAAAAAAATAGAATAAAAACAACATTTGTTACTTATTGTTTCTGTTGTTGCGTCTGAAGGGAAATGGGCCTACGAGGTGTTGATCTCCTCCCAGGGTCTGATGCAGATCGGGTGGTGTACACTCAACTGTCGCTTCAACCAGGAGGTACACACACACACACACACACACAGGCATGTTATTCACATGAAAGGTCACAGAATCTGTTGACCTTTCTCATGTATAGAAGAGTACTATTACGTTTGAGTACATGTACCTGAAACACTGTGTGTTGTGTGTTGGTGTGCGCTCCATCTTGGTGTGTGTGTGTGTGTGTGTGTGTGTGTGTGTGTGTGCGGGGGCTCAGGAGGGTGTTGGCGACACTCCGGACTCTTACGCTTACGATGGAAACCGAGTGAGGAAGTGGAACGTGACGACGACCAACTACGGGAAGGTGAACAGCCTGAACGCCACGTGGAGCTCGCTGGCCTTTTATTTGTTGCGATTCCGTGGCTCCGCCCCCTCGGCGCTGACTGCAGTTTGTGTCCTCCTCAGTCGTGGGCGGCTGGAGACATCGTCAGCTGTTTGATAGACCTGGACGAGGGCACCATCACGTTCTGCTTGTGAGTAGAGTCACTCTCGTGTACGTTGAGTTCGGGGGACCAGAATCCTCTTCTGTTGAGTCGGCGTTGAAGCCGCAGGTCGGCTGAATTCCAGCTGTTCCCATTATTTATGCATGTAAAAGTCAGCAGCCCCCACATTTAGGATTAAATTAAGTATGATGTGTATTTTCAGATGGATTCTCTCAACTTAATAAAAAGTAAAACACTAAGATTCTTCCTACAGAACATCCAAACGGTTTAAAGAGTAAGGTATTTAGTTGTGTGTGTGTGTGTGTGTGTGTCCTCAGGAATGGCCAGTCTCTGGGCACGGCGTTTACCGGCATCAAGACGGGCCCAGGCGTCGCTTACTTTCCCGCCATCAGCCTCTCCTTCAAAGAGTCGGTGGCCTTTAACTTCGGCAGCCGGCCGCTCCGATATCCTTCTCATTCAGGCCTCCTCGGGCCGTCACCTCACCTTTTTTCACCCCTTCACCTGGTTAGCGTTCTGTCCTTAACCCGAGCGGCATCACGTACCCCGTCGACGGCTACCTGCCCCTCCAGAACCCCCCCGCCGCCGACCTGGTGAAAGCTCACAAGCTGCTGGGCTACATCAAGAACGTCCTCTCCACTTCCATCGACGCACAGGTGGGAGCAGGAGGTCCCGCCTCCTGCACGCCGGCAGTGTCGGGTCACGGGGACTCGGATGGTGACTCGTACCCGTTGTTGTGCTTGTGTTCGCGCTGCAGGAGGAGAGGTTGGTGGAGAGGGACTGCTCCTCCTGGAGGCTCCACGGAGAAGCTACAGTCCTCATCACGCTGGCTCACATCTTCAACCACTTCGCTCCCCTCATGGTGGCCCAACTTTCCCCCTTTTCGGTCTTGTGGTTGGTGTTATTATCTCGGTGAGCGAGCAGTATTTCTTTTACTGGGTAAAGTAATGGGTGTTTTTTTGTTTTTACAGTGTAAAGTGTACCTGGTGGAAGACGTGCTGATGAACTTCCTGTTGGGGATTCTGGAGGGAGGCGGTTCCGTAGAGCACCAGCTCATACAGCAGCTTCTGGATCTCTTCTGGCTTCTGATGGAGGTAAAACCCCCAAAACTCAACCACACACACGGCAGCCTCCGACAAAGCTCAAAAGGCACAGTGCCACTTTAGGACAAGTCGCTCAATAAGCCTATTCTTTTATCCCCATTTGATTTTAGCCGTCTGCGTTTGTTTTGGCGTCCCTGTGTATTTAAATGTCTCTCTGCAGGACTATGAAGTGAACGAGTGTCTGAAGCAGCTGATGATGTCGCTGCTGAGAGCGTACCGATTCTCCCCCATCATCCCCGACCTAGGCTTCCAGGTAGGACCCACATTCCAATTTCTCATATCGTGGTATTCAGTGTTTTTTTAAGAGTAATTTGACCATAGTTAAATAGTTAAATTGTACAGTTTGAAAAAAAAAGTAATAAAATCCACTCGTCTTTGAATGAAGTTGAAACGGGTGTTTTAACGTCCTTTCTGTGTTTCAGATTCACTACCTGCGTTTGACGACGGCCGTCTTGCACCATGAGAAGTCCAGGAAGTACCTTCTCAACAATGTCTTATATCCTTTTGTCTGTTCTAAATGTAGAACAGGGGAGAAAAAAAATTTGAAAAAAGATTTGTGTGACGCGAGAGGTTTCAACTGAGGGTATTCTTTAAAATGGAGATAAAGGACAAAGTTAAAGGGCTGTTTTAGGTTGGTTCTTTAAGCCGAGTTGAAGCCATAATGTCCCGTCGTATTTTTGTATGTATTTATCTTCTCAGGGCGTCCCGAGACAACAATTTTAAGGAACAGCTAAAGAATTCTGGAAGAACTTAGATTCATTTACTTTTCTTCACGATTAATCTTTTTCTTTTTTTCAAAGTCATGTTTTACTAAAACCCCAGACCCCCGCAAAAGGATTTAAAAAGTGTTCATATCAGTGTTCCTCCTTGACAGAAGTTCACGTTCGATGTACTGCGCTCAGTCGTGTTTTTTTACATTAAGACCCCCCTGCGAGTGAAGGAGGCGGGGCTAGAGGAGCTCATCCCGACCACCTGGTGGCCCACGCACTTCGACAAGGAGGTAAAAGTCTCTCGTGCCGCGTTTCAGTTTCATAGTTATTTACAGGCTTTTATCCAGCGACGACGTGAACACTGACTGAAGTTCGTGGTTGTGGTCGTTTGTCTTCATTCTCTCAGGGGAAAGACGAGCGGGAGCCCAAAGACGAGAGTGCGGATGAGCGACTGAGACGGAGAGCGTACGAGAGAGGCTGTCAGAGACTGAAGAAGAGGATCGAAGGTCAAACCTTTGTAACGCAGATACACACACACACACTTGCACACTCACACCGTCCCCACAGACGTCTTCTGATTCCCAAAGACATCATTTCATTGCTTTTACCTGGAAAAGGTTCTTAGTCTTTCTACTGTAGTTTTAGTATTTCAACTTGTAACTGAGTTTTTCCACTGTGGTATTGGTGCCTTTTAACTTGTGAGTACTTTTACTGAAGTACTCGTACTCCGACATGCTGCTGAACTCTTCTCTGATCTCCTCTCAGTGGTGGAAGAGTTGCAGGTTCAGATCCTGAAGTTGCTGCTCAATAACAAAGACAGAACTACGGTACGTTGAGTCGTTGTGAAATGTTTCCGTCTCCTTTTAACAATCTCTCCTGGGGATGAAAATAAGCGACGAGCTTTGATTGTGAGCGCGGTTGTGGCGCTGATCCAGGAGCAGCTGATTGACGTCTTGTTGTAAAGGCGCTTGATTAAATGGTCAGACTGAATAATAAAAGCCCTTGAGGGACTTGATGTGAGACGGTCTTTTTCCGTGTGTCTCTCTCAGGGAGAAGCGTCTCGCTACATCTTCCTCAATAAGTTCCGGAAGTTCCTGCAAGAAAACGCCAGCAACCGAGGGGTAAGAACTAGTGGCCTCATCACGAATGTCTAAAAATAGTTAATTAATATAATCATACGCCTGTAATCACACTTGGCTTGATGGATCATTTTTTCATGCTATTCATATTTTATACGCCTTCAATGATTTATTTTCAATTGTGTGTGCAGCACCCCACCGCCCTGTGCCCCCCGGAGTACATGGTGTGTTTCCTCCACCGCCTCATCACGGCGGTGAGGGCCAGCTGGGACGACGGCGGCCGGAAGAGCGCGAGCAGCATCTGCAGCGAAGGTACAAGCGGGCCGGTCTGTCTCACGGAGCTGCTGCTCCCCGCTGCCCCCCCCCCCCAACGTCCGCTCATCGTCTCCCCCCTCTTCTGTCCCTCCCTCCTCCCTGCCGTCTTTGTCCAGAGGCCTACGTCCCCCCGCAGCTCTTCTACAACGGGAAGGTGGACTACTTTGACCTGCAGAGGCTGGGGGGGCTCCTGTCCCACCTGAAGAAGACCCTCAAAGGTCGGTACGGCCCCCGGTTCTGAGTCCACAGCTGCCCCCCCTCGCACATACAAAGTCATAGACAGAAACAACCGTTTGCACAGATAGAAACTACAGAATGCGGAAACGTTAGTAGGTTCTTTGTGTCGTCACAGTAACAGCAATTACTTTGGTAAATGCCGTGTCACTGTGTGCCGGCCTTCTAGTTGTGACCATGAAGGAGCTGGCGCTGCGTCGCCACGGCAACGCGGCTCTCTGCCTCTCCGTCGTGCTCTTTTTGTCTGTCACTCGTTTGTAAGTCGCACTGCAACCTGCTGGAAAACCAAGCTGAGAGGCTCCACTTCTGGAAAAGATTTGTTTAAGAGTCGATGTGTTTGTGCTTTTAAGTGCGACCTTCCGTTGCTGTACTTCAGAGGCACACGTTGTACTAAAGTGTTGAAAGGGATTTCAGCTCCATAGAGTCAGCGTGAGAATAACTAGCTCGGACCTCCACTAGAGGGAGGAATGGCTTTGTATTACACAGCTTTTATTTACCCCCCCCCTCCCTTTGTCATTCCTTAAGAACACTTAAACCTTTCTGTCTGATCCGGTTTATTTGCCCTTCCTTAGTGCATAAACGTTGCGTAAGCAGAAAGCAGAAGGTACTTTAAAGCGTCCATGTGCATCGAAGCGGTTTCATCAGTGTGAGTCGGTGCAGCGACTCGAGAGGCCACCAGCTGTGTAAATATTAAATGAAGGCAAAAGCAAAGCACCAGATGAACGTTGCTGCCTGCCTCGTCAGCAGACCGGGTGGCAGGTGTGTAACGTGGATTGATATTTCCTCAGCAGGCTCAATGGGCGAGCAACACGCTGCTCGTTTATCAATTACCTGCAGCCGGCGCGTTCGATTGATTCATTTCTTCATTCCCAGAGAAGAAGTAATCGCAAACAAAAGGACCAGAAATGGATGAAGAGAGATCAAATTGATCGAAGAGATTTATCGGTCCTTTCTTGAGCTCTCATCACCTGAGATTATTTAGTTTTCGATTAGATTTTAAGTCTATTTGTGAGTCTTAATATTTGTTACCTTTTTATTATTTGTTCTGTGTTTCACTTACTGAACTTGCTCTGATTTGTATCCACCTTTTCTTTGGTTCCTCTTGCTTCTTCAATCCCTCTTTTAATCTTCATCAGCGTTTGTGTCCAGGCAGCAACTTTCCACCAGCTTTCAATCGGGGCTCAACTCGCAGCCGTTTAGCTCAGTAAATCTCCCACCGGCTGCTCTCATGAAGTCATGCCATCCGTCGTTAACCCAGCGCGACCTCACTCATTGATTCGCTCACCTATCAATATGATTGAATGCGAGGCAGGGCCTTGTGTGTGTGTGTGTGTGTGTGTGTGTGTGTGTGTGTGTGTGTGTGTGTGTGTGTGTGTGTGTGTGTGTGTGTGTGTGTGTGTGTGTGTGTGTGTGGGGGGGGCAGGCAGGCAGCGTCCGTCGCATCATAGCTCTAAGGATGCTTATCTGGAGACGCAGGTCATCATTCATAGTCTCCTCGGGACGAAGCGTTGGTGGTCGTCTTGACTTGGGTCAACGTTAATATCTCTCACGTCCGTAAATCCACCGGGAAATCATCCGAGTGACCCAGCGGCGGTTACAAAACGGAGCTGCTAAGTGATGAATCAGCATTTCAATGGAGGAAAGTCTTTCCCCTTCGTGGTTGTTTTTTAGTCTCGAGAGTCGAGACTTTTCTTCATCTCCTTAAGAAGCTGTGCTTTAGTCTGGGGTCAAAGGTAACGTTATTTTTAGTGTGATAAATTTTTTTTTTAATGCCTGCCAGATGACTTGGCCAGTAAAGCCAACATCATAATCGACCCGGCAGAGATCCAGGCCACGTCGATGGACGACCTGGACGAGGACGAGGAGAGCGGAGCGGCTCAGGTTTCCTGTTTTCTCCTATGAATACATATTATATATACATACAGTTCGTCTAAGTAACACAACGAAGTAGGTTCATTACATACAAACTTTTTTCCCAAGAAGATGGAAAACCTCGCATGTAGTTTTCTGTGATCTGGTGTTCTGCGTTTACCTGCAGAGGCCCTTTGGCGCGGCGGCGATGGGCGGCGCCCTGGCGAGGCCCAGCTGGTTGAGCTCCCCGACTCTGGGCCGAGCCAATCGCTTCCTGAGCACGGCCGCCGTCAGCCTCATGACCCCCCGGCGACCCCTCACGCAGCCGGAGAAGGTGAAGGTGCGCACGCTGGCGGTGGAGCAGAGGACCGAGGAGGACAGTGAGTCAGAGGGAGTTTCGTCATGCATTACCCATGATGCAGCTGGCGAACCGATCGTGTTGTTGCTGCTTAGTAAGACCTCTGGCCTCCAGCAGAGTCCGAAGAAGCACCAGACCGTTGTTTGTTTATGTGAGGGTCTTGGGACGGAGGATGTTGGAGGGCTGTACAGCCTGTACACATGCGAGGCAAATTTGCGATTTTGGGCTATGCAAAATAAAATGAATTAAATTGAATTTGTTATGGTCTGGAGCAGCTGGTAAAGCTGACTTTTGTTTTTGTTTACCCCCCCCCCATCCCGCTTCAACCTGAAGTCGAGGGAAGCCATGGTAACGACGGCCTGTTGCTGGGGCGACCGCTGGCGGAGCCCAACCAGCCAATGGCGGACAAGTCCCTGCTGGAGATAGTTGACGGCATCGTGATGATGTACAACCTGAGCGTCCACCAGCAGCTGGGGAAGGTGACTGTACTCTGCACCTCAAACGTCACACACACATTTCACTCGTATGTGAGAACCTGACCTTCACGTGAAGACTCTTTTTATTACTACTTTATTTGTTATTGTTGTATAAATATGCACACTACTACCCTCAAATGTTTGTGCTAATCACTAGCTTTTGATGTCTGATGACCCTGTTCCTGCCTCGCTGTCTGTGATTTGGTTTTCTTTTTTTCCATCTCATCTCCGACTCTCCCTCACAGCTTTCTATTCCGGTGAATCTCAGATTGTTTCCGACCTCTTCACCTCTCTGTTATTGTCACGTCCCGTTTCTAATTTAAAAAATACAAGCCTCTGGAGGCTTTATAGCTCTGTGTTGTGATTATACTGCTCTATTGCTTCTTGGCAATGTGCTATCTGATGTTTTGTATTGGAGGTTTTTATATCTTATAGCTTTTTGGATTGGTTTTCATCTCGGCAGACGAGTCGTCTGGTTTTTACTTCAGTGGAAATGTTTTATATCGATCTCTAGTCGTACAGTTGACTTTGCTCCCATAGTTTCTCCACATTCTGGGTGTTGCTCCACTTCTGGCGCCTCACTGGTCGCAGCAATGATTGCGTTTTACAAAATGTCCCGTGGAGAACTGTCCTCGTGGCCGCGATGCGCTGACACGTCTTTCCTTGCAGATGGTGGTGGTGTCTGACGACGTCCATGAGTACGCCGTCGCTCTGAAGGACACGGAGGAGAAGATCGCACGATGCCCCGCTAGAGTAGGACCCCCCTACTTATGTTGTCCTGATCTGTGTATAGTATACTTTAAATGAAATGAGTATATAAACGCGTCCTCAGATTGCTAAACACAAATACATGTGAAAAAATGAAACGCCCATTCTGATGCGACGGCGCCGTCTTCCTGTCCCTCAGAGACCAGACATCCTGGACGAGCTCCAGAAGAGCCAGAAGGTGTTTGCGGAGAAGCTGAACCACCTGTGCAGGCGGCTGGCCTGGATCAACGCCACCATCTACTCCAAGGTGATCCACGGCCTCCTGCGGCCCTCGCCGGTCCTCTCCACTCACTCCACTCTGCACGCTCTTCGCATTTCGCCCGGCGACGGACACAAGCTGTTCCTCGACTGGCGCAGACGGGACCGCCGTTAATTCTACTGCCGCTTTCCAATGTGAACCCCCCTCCAGGAGAAGATGCTGGACGTGTACTGGCTGCTGTGCGTCTGCATTCGCACCATCGAACACGCCGACAACACCGGCTCCCTGTTCGCCTTCGCCCCGGAGTTCTACCTCAGCGCGGCCATGAACGCGTACAGCGCACTCAAGAACTACTTCAGCCCCGCCAACAGCATGGAGGAGCTGCCAGGTAGAACACGCCGCTGCGTGAACGCCGAGAGTCAATCGGGATGACTCGCATTTAAGTTGGTGACGTGTGCGATACGAAAAAGGAGCTGCTTATAGTCTCCGTTTTGAAGGAAGCTCATTGTCATCTGTTTGACCAAATATATCGAGTCCTTCATGCACACATTCTACTTCCTGTTCATCTCCTCCAAACTATTATGGTATGTCTATATAGATACCTCTTATCTATATTAGAGGTACCAATAGAAGGTTTGGACACAGTCAACGAGAATGTGTGTCCAAACTATTGACTGGCAATGTCACACTGCAAGGGACAAACCCATTAGCAAGTGATTCTATTTACACTTCTGTAACTTCTGCTGTCAGAGAGCTCGACTTGATGCATCAACGCGGGGAAGCACTTGTGTGTGTGTTGGACAGAGAGAGACACACGCACAGAACGCTGCCGTCTCAAGAGACACAGAGCTTTATCCGGTTGGTCTGTAATGCGTTCTGTCGGGATAATTAACTTTTTTGCAGCTCAGCACAACTTTACTTTTTTTCTTTTTTTTTTTTCCCTCTATTTTTTTTCTGGTCCTCAGGCTACGAAGAAACCCTGACGCAACTAGCCGCCATCCTGGCCAAGCACTTTGCTGATCCACGCATAGTGGGAACAGGTAACGCCCTAACACACACACACACACACACACACACACAGAAAGCCTCTCTCCTTCCATCGCCGGACGGCTCCGACGTCGCGTAGCCACAGTGCTAACTTCAGTACCACAGGTGTGACTCTTCGAAGTTCGTTTTAGTTCCTGCTAAAAGTCAGATTTCCCCCCTTTTTTTGATGGCAAATAGCTGAAGCTCAGGGAAGCGGAAGTGTGTTTTGCGTCTCGGGCTGCGTGACGTCAGGAGAGGATTAGCCGTTTGGTTGAGGGGGGATGAGTCTTCCCGTTTGGTGGGATTATTGCTCGGTACCCGGAGGGAAGGGAAGCGGCTGCAGTACGGTATACGTTACATTCCCATGAAATGCATATTGGAATAAACCAAAGACTCTTTGAACATTATATTAGACACACTCTCCACTCGTTCTCTAAAAAAAAATGTGGGGATGTTTAAACTTTGTTTAAAGAAACATGTGTCCATTGTTTGTGGCCCTCATTAGAGAAGCTTCATGTGAGATCTCATTTTGTTTCGTTCTCTCTTGATTTATTCCCTCAGTAAATATGAGCTCGTGGTCTCAATCTGTAGTTTCAAGTCTTCAACACAGCATGGTGTTCATTTAGTAAGTTATGGTCCAATTAGAGTCCAACAGACCATAAAGCAGGGGATGCTTTAGGGCGGGGCTACACGCTGATTGACAGGTCTCTACCAGAGACGTATACGCCGTCTCCATGTCCTCCTCAGTTAAAATATGGTTCTGTGGAACATGTTAATGTTGTCGGCGTTCCTCTTGTCCTCTCAGACATCAAAGACTCTCTGATGCAAGCCCTCGCCAGCTACGTCTGTTACCCACAATCCCTCAGGGCAGTGGAGAGGATCCCAGAGGAACAGTGAGTGCCTTTTGGTTTAAAACTGTCCTTTGTTGTCGTTAGGATTGATCAGACTCCGATAGGTGGCCTTTGGGGTTCGTTTCCCTCAGTTTTATCTTAATATTAATGTTAATATTTCTTCATATATGGTGTTACTTGGTTGGTGTTTGATGGGATTCACCAAAGCGGTTACTGTGTTCATTTAGCTGATAGTAACCTCCACAAAGTCCAATGCAAATTATCCATTTAAGTACGAGTGTATAGTTCTTGTCATAATATTTAGACGTAACACAAAATGACGTTGCTGCTCTCACATCAGTTTCTCCTTTTTTTGGGGGGGATCGCTGGGGAACCTCGTCTGGGTTTTATTATTTTGAGTCGGGGGTGATGATGTCACAGAGCAGAGAGTGGAGTGTGATGATGTCACAGAGCAGAGAGTCGGGGGTGATGATGTCACGTTCGTTTCCAGACGCGTTGCCATGATGAGGAACCTGCTGGCTCCGTACGAACAGAGGCCGTGGGCCCAGACCAACTGGATCCTGGTCAGACTGTGGAGGGTGAGTGCGTGCACACACACACACACGCACACACACACTATAGGATTTTAAAGGTAAACCGCTGCTGTTGTCAGAAAAAAAAATCTACAATATGAAAGCTGCACCTTTCAGTGGCAGCATCCGTGTGAACAGAACCAGTACGCGGATCCTCCTGCAGCTCTGTAATCTATAGAAACAAGATTTTCACACAGCAGCTCTCGGGCTGAATGCCGATGGGCTTTTTTTTTTTTTTTTTTTAACGCTGCATAAATAATCCTCAGCTCGCAGCTCTGAGATGCTTCACGTCGCTCCAACGCTCTTCATCCCAGTCGGAACGCAGAGGTTTTATCTGCTTATACTGGAAATGAGAAACGCGAGTTCCCGAACGCTGTCTTTGTTAGGCTTTATTAATAAACCATTTGTTGTATTTTAGCTGGAAGCAGCAGGAAGACTGAAGTTTAACTCGAATAAGTAATATTCAATGTTTTTCCTTGTATCAGACAGTAAAGGATAATATGCTTAAAGTACCACACTACTTTCACGTTTATGAGATCATAGTGCTTCCGATGAAAGGTTATGTTTTAATACGGATGAAACTACCTAATAATATAGAAAGTACTCTCGTGGTCGCTTTGTGATTGTGTGTTGATCTGTACATGTTTGTATGCGATCACAATCTGACGGCTGTCTCTCTCCGTCTTGTGTGTTCAGGGTTGTGGTTTCGGTTACAGATACACTCGTCTGCCTCACCTGCTGAAGACCAAACCTGAGGACGCCAACCTGCCCAGCCTGCAGAGTACGTTCGCTCACTCAACCAGCTGAATCAAACGAGTCACTGATTTTGGACTCTGTGTCTTTTCTAACTTCCTCCCCTCTTCTTCTTCAGCTTTGTTTTGTTTTCTGAGTTCATGTTGTTGGTTCCAGTCAGATTTCTGCTCCTTTTTTTTAGGAATTTCCATAAATAAATTGAGGCCACGACTGCCACCAGCTGTTTTCTTACAACATCTCAGTTTGATTTACGACTTTAATCATCTGCGTGTGAAGGTTTATAAATGTGACTTTAAAGGACAAGACCAAGAGACCAACGGCAACTTTTCATTTTAGGAGGAAAGACAATTCTATATTTTCACCCATTTATTCTTCACACAAACCTATTTTTAAAACGACAAATCTGATTGACTAGTATTTTTTTTTTTTTTTTTTGCATGGATGAAACCAACCCGATACACAATGTAAATCGCTGGACTCTTCTTCTTTAAGACCTTAATAAGACAAACCAGTGAGGTCAGGAGTTCCTCAGGGACTCGTCCTCGGTCCTGTTTAATTTAATGGCTCCCTCATTTTACAGTGTATTGTTTGATGTCCAGACCAGACAGAGTTAATGTTCTGGTCCCATAAAAGTCTATGAGAACATGACAGTTAACGTGCGTTTATGGTTTAAATCTCTACTCTTGTTTTTAGGGCTTTATTTTGTGTTGCCCTCTTTTATTCTGCCATGTGACCGGTCCGTGTCATTGTCCTCTTCGCTTTCTGTTCCCACTTAATGGATGTTCTGGTCTCTCTCCTGCATGATAATTGACTTTCCTCCGTGTGCCCTCTCATTTGCATGCCTTTCAGGGGATCTGTCCGTTGCTAGTTTCCAAAGTAAGTTGTGTTTGTGATCCTGCTGTCACGGCTTTAACCCCACTCTGCTGGCTCGGTGTTCTTTTAATGGGTTAAAGCGCTTTTTCTTCCAGTCTCATCTCAAGATGCTCCGTTAGATCAGTAGATCGGCAGCTGTGGTGGATTGAGATCATATGTAACATCTCGTCAACAACGAACTGCATTGATGTTCTGGTTTCACACACACATACTGTTTTTAAGTTGAATTTACATTTAAATTCGCGATGTGTTCGTCCTGAGCAGCTGCTGGATCCTCCATCGAGGCCACGTTCTTCTTTTACAAAGATCCGTACAGAACTAGTGACTGTTTTGGATTCAGGTGATCTCTTTTTTGGGCTTTTAGATATTAGAATAATAAACCTAATACGTGTCGCTGTAAGAATATACCCGACAACACATCTACAGTATGTATTGTTTCATATTTTTAATGGAAAGAACCAATACAGAAACTGTATTTCACACACACTTATTTTTCCAAATTTTTACAATTAATGTGTTTACATCACTCCGTGTTTTAATATAATTGATATAGTAATATCCAAAAGAAGGATTTTTCTGTAAAAATGTTTAACTTACTTGATGACTGAGTAACTTTCTTCTCTCGCTTTAGATAAAAGTAAAAGCACAGCAACATAAAGATACTCCATTAAAGTAGCTTATAGCTTAAAAAGTGAATAAAGACTATTAATACTTAACTACTTTCTATGCAGGCAGCTCGATGAATATGTAATCAGTCGTCATGTATTTTTCATTTGAAATCTTCAAACTGATCACTCCAGCTGTCAGATACACGCTGTGCAGATCGAAAAAGAAATGCAGTTATTTAGTAGAATATGGACGAGTTTACGCAAAGAGTGTGTGTGTGTGTGTGTGTGTGTGTGTGTGTGTGAGTGTGTGAGCGCGACCTCTGCGTGTGACCTCTGGGTCTGCGTGATGATTCCCCTTAAAGTCATTCAGCCTCACACAAGCAGATTCCAGATCCTTGTGGGATGCAGCTGCAGAAAAAACAAACAAAAAAAAGAACGGGGTTATTCAATTTAATGAACACTTGACTCCCACCAGAGAAGATTTTCCTCGTCTTCCTCACATCGCTGTTTGTCCCGTTCCCCTTAATCCCCTTCCTCTCGAGTTGACCCCTGTTGTTCCTTTAGTTTGAAGGACGATACTCTGAAGCCCCGACATGATCCAGCTGCTTCCCTCACTGTCCCCCCCCCCCCCCCCGCCCCTCCTCCCCCTCCCTCCCTCCTCATCGCTTCTTCTGATTGGTCCAGAGCCGTGCCCGTCGCTGCTGCTGCAGGGTCACATGGCGGATCTGCTGAGCGTGGACAAGGACATGGCCGCCTCGTTCCTCAACAGCGTCCTCAACCAGCTCAACTGGGCCTTCTCCGAGTTCATCGGCATGATCCAGGAGGTGAGAGGCGAAGGTGCACTGAATAAAGAGCCATGTGGATATCAAGGAAATACAATTTCGCTACAAAGGGGCTTTAAATCCCACACCCGTGATTGGTTCTTAATTGTGTGTGTGTATTATTCACCGCTCTCCTGTCTCAGATCCAGCAGGCGGCAGAGCGTCCAGAGAGGAACTTCGTGGACACCCGTCAGCTGAAGGTGAGAAACTGCCCCTGTGACTCCCCTGGTTTAATAAAATAAATAATAAAAATAAATACTACCTGTAAACTGAGCATCTGTTCCAGGTGTGCGCGACCTGCTTCGACCTGTCCGTCAGTCTGCTGCGGGTTCTGGAGATGACCGTCACTCTGGTTCCGGAGATCTTCCTGGACTGGACCCGCCCGTCCGCAGAGCTCCTCCTCAGGCGGCTCGCCCAGGTGATGCGCCCCTGGATTCATGCGGAACACACTTTTACACTGTGCATGTATCTCTTTCTCACCCTGCGAAGTAGACGTTTCTCTCAAGGTGACCTTTAAGCCAAAAAGCGCCAGAAGCAAATCGTGTTCCACACTCGTTAACTTTAGCGCTCGTGTCTTTCTGCTCCTCCTGCAGTTGTTGAACCAGGTGTTGAACAGAGTGACGGCAGAGAAGAACCTGTTCGATCGGGTGGTCAACCTGAGACTGCCAGGTACACACACGCACACACAGAATCAGAGTTTTGCCATAGAAATAAAAGCGGTGTGAAAGCCACGTGCAGAGACCGGATTGAGACGGGTCCGCTCGGTTGTGTGCTGCAGGACTGGAGAGCGTGGACCACTACCCGATCCTCGTGGCCGTCACCGGCATCCTGGTCCGGATCCTGGTGGACGGAGACAGACAGGGGTAAGCACACGCCGTCTCCCGTTCCAGCCGCCCAGTTTTGGTTCCCCACAATGCACCTGAGCGGGGTTTACCTGGTTTCCTCCGTAAGGAAGTTTCACATTAGACGCTCATTTCTTGGTTTTTCCAAGATGAAGGAACACTACTCAATGGAATCAGTTTTACGGTCACTGTTTGGGGTTTCCCAAATATTCACCAGTTCCAGTTCTGCTTCTGTTCTCACTGACCTGCTGTTCCCTTGCAGCGTTTGTTCGATGGAACAAGATGTTTGAAGACATCACACAAGCAGTGAGCTGGAAAGTGATCCGATTTTTATTAGCTTTCATATTTGCTTCTTGGCCCGATCCGTATTGATTCCGCATATAGGACATAAGTGCATTCATAGTAAGTCCTTTTATCCTGCTGCAGAATATGTACCAGCATCCTGGTAGTGTTCTTTAATGATCGTAATCATTATAAGTATTATAGGACGCACAGCAATCAAATAACACAAATGTGCACTGACTAAGCTGCTCAATCTTTTTTGTAATATATATATATATATATAATATTCCCCCTACATCCCGGTGTATTCAGTGTTTGTGGCAGAGATGTCGGTCACTTGATGAGGAGACACTAATTAGAGAAACGGATATCGGAGTGAGCCGGCTTTTCATCAGCATTTGATTGAGCTTTAATTAACGGGCCGTTGCTCCAGTGACATGAAACCAAACTCATTACCGCTCAATTACTCCGATGTCACATGACGCTCCGCGGGGAGACGGGCACTTTGTTGCGTGGCGTTTTTCGTGAACGCGGAGCTTCCGAGGGCCCGTGGTCATCAGACACATTTCATTTTATTGGACTCCTTTCTCAATACTGCACACGGTTTCAAAATGCTTGACACAAAAGCATGTCCACGTAGAAGTTAACCTTTTTTTTTATATAACCTTGCACTGGCAAGATTTATTTAACCCGCCACACACACACACACACACACACACACACACACACACACACACACACACAATCTCACATGCACATGCACATAACGAGGGCCACACTGGGGCGCAGCAGAGGGTGGTGTAGGAGGAAATGTAATTAAAGGAGCATAAAAGCTGCGGCTGGGGCCGACTGACAGGAATCGCATCCTGCGGTTGATTCTCTTTTGTCTCTCGGACTGTAAAGTCCTCGACCTCTGCAGGACTCCGTCTCCGTGTGAGAATCACACCAGAACAGAGCTCATGATGAGGTGACGCATTTATCATGCAGAGGATTCAAAACGGACATGCTAAAATATACGTCTTGTATTTAATATCGTCACTGTTGCACAAAAAAATGAAAAAACGTGCTCAAATTAAAAATGTATAAAACCCATTTGTACACAGTGTAGTGATGCATTGTGGTTTAAATGTTGAACAAAATATTCGACCTTGTGTTGTTATTGGTGGATGTTTTCTATTCTGGCTTTAAGATGAAGTGTACATTTTTTGTAAACTGAGACAGAGGAAGTGAAAATGTCCTTTTTGCTTTTTATAGAAACATTATCTGGACCCAACTTGGGATCCAGATGTTCAGATGTTTACTCCCCTTTCAGCCAGAGGAATTAGGATTTGCTGTTTAGGTTTCAAAAGTTTAAAGGCCGTTTGATTCACATGCAGCTCCGGTTACCCGGTTGTTTTAGTATTCCAACGTGTTCCCCGGACGATGCTTCAGGAGGATACGCGCTTGCACCCCCCCTCCCCCCTTTTCCAATCGGTGGATACGTGCTGTGGATCAGCAGATTGCTCTGCTGCCTCTTATCTCTCAGCCTGAGTGACGTCACAGAGTGAGTCACATACTAATGAGCGACGGCGTATCGGAGATGGTTCGATCCGACTCCCTCTCTTCACTCGGGCGGGCGGGCGGAGGGGGTGTGGGGGGGGGGGGATTGCGGTGTGAATGAGTAAACTTTTACTTCTTACTCTTTGCTAATGAGAGAAAACGAGCTGGAGGGTCCACATAGTGTAATTTAAACGAAAGGTTGTTGCTAGGTTACCTCACCCGCTGAAGCACTGATAGGTCTGTTTATTATAATACGATAGATATTAAAGTGACGAAGCTGAATCTTTACGGAGCTCCGTACGTTGCTCTGGTTCAGCGTCACAGTGAGAAGCTATCGTAGGTTCATATGTGTTGTTTTTTTGTGAAGTAACATTTATTCCTGAATTGTTTTTATTGTTGTAACATAATTAAATCAAAGTATGGTGACAGACAAAAGGCAGCGAGACCTTTGGGGTAGAAACTGGAACACGAGATCCATCGGTGACACGAACCACTGGAAATAAACAGTCTCCTCTCACCATCTGTTCTCTTACCTTACATCAGCTTTCACCGGGAGCCAAATACTACTGTTTACTATGTTTGCATCATTTTAAAACATTACAAACCACAATCTCCCTCATAGAGCGAGCTGTCAGGTTCCTGCTTGTAAAAAAAAAAAAAAAAACAGAAAAAGGAACACCAACGTTCAGCCGTCAACGAGACGAGACGGGCGATGATGGAGCAGCTGTGACAGGAAGCCAGTTCAAACTGCAATAAACACATTTATTGTCAGGTTTACTAATCATCAGCCTGTTTTTTTTAGTTTTTTTAAAGACTTGAGGGGTGTATGTGTGTGTGTGTGTGTGTGCGCGCGCGCCTAATGCTTTTTTAATGACCATTGTTCCACTTCTAATTTGAAAGGTGCGTTGTCTTTATAATTGGTCCTGACACACAAAGTGAGTTTCCTGCAGTCTTCAGAGCCCTCCTCTGTGAATCTGTCAAGTGTTGTGAGTTTGGGTTTTAAAGACTCATTAGTCCCATGAAAACACACACACACACTTCTGTCTACAATATACAGAATAAAGTAGCATTTATTCATTCGGTGTCATGTGGCAGCGTTAATGTTTCTGAGGGGTTGAACCTCAGCCTTTATGTCGAAATGGTCGTATGAATATAGATCCAAAGTCTCTTTCACTGGGTTTCTTTACGCTGGGAAACAAAGTTGAGTGATGAGAGCGTCATGTGACTGACCTCAGGAGCTCGGAGACCGCCGCGTGCCTCCTGTGTTCCGTCCAGGACTCTCCTCTGGTCTCTGCTGCTCCCAGTAGGCCGCCCGCTCGTGAGGGCATCCGCCCACTTAGTGTGTCGGTGGTTTTATCTTTTTTGTACTTAAATGTATACATATTATTATGCTCGCATGTGGTCAATGGCAGATACAAACTGAGTACTCGAGGTATTTAAGTGAAGTACAAATTTGAGGCACTTCAACGGTCTCAAGCTGCTAAGCCCCGCCCCTTCTGGTTTACAGTTATATGCTACATATTTACACATGCACACACATTAGTATATGTATTATATTATCATAGATAATGAGGCTCATTTTGTTTTGTGTGATCTTTTCATGCATATTTAACGGCCCCTCGTTGCTCCTCATCGCCTGCGACTGTTTCTCTTGGTGCACGACTTGTTAGTAAAGACGTTTTTCTCTGAGCTCATGTTCCCGCTTCCACAATGAGCCTTTGAAGAGGCCCCACGTACTAAATCCACACTTATTTTTCCTTATTTCCCGTGCCGCCGCCGCTCGCTGGTTTAATTGAAAGGCAGAAGAGCGCCGGTCCTCTTGAACGGCCTCCAGCTGCGCGTTGAACTAATTTCACGTCCTAACGCGGCCGGCTTTGCTGTTTGGAGCCCCGGTGGGCGTCCAAGAGTTTTGAGTGTAATAAATCAGAGGGTCGATCTTTCCCGCCTGCGTCCCGCGACCCCTGAGGGTTTTTTTTTTTTTTTTTTGTTTGGTTTAATTTCATCAGAGAGCAGGAGGCTTTTCCCTCCTGGCTTGTTTTTGTTGTTGTGGCGGCTCTTCTGCACAGCCGCTGCGTGCTGCTTTCAGCTCTTAATGAGCTCGGGCCGAAGACGTGATGCTGGATGCTCCGGGAGGAAAAGTCCTGTGTGGTTCAAACCACCTAGAGCCTCGAGCCCTCAGTTCCCCTTGAAGACCTTTTTAAAACCCGTAAATGTTTATCTTTTAACCAAGTCTCATGAGGATATTTTGTTGTTGTTGTCTCAACCAAACAAAAAACCGGAATGTCTTCCCTCTAAAGGAAGAGGGCTAATTTGTGAATGAAGCTTGTGTCGTTTGGTTCCTGCAATAAAGCACAGTCTATTGCTACAGCACCTGGGAGGTCACCCTGTGTTTGACGCGTTTTGATACATAAAATCCTGTCTTGACCAAGCTTCAAGGGATAAAAGTGGGTTGTGTGTCCATGTAAAGCGTCCGTCTTCCCGGCGTGTGGCGCGTCACAAAAAAGGCTTAGTCATGATCTAAAGTTTCTTTTTGATCAAAAATGGAGGGTAATCGGGCCTTTTTTCCCGCACTGATGTCTTTTGGATCTTCTAGAGTCACAGTGATGTCACAGTGATGTCACAGTGATGTCACAGTGATGTCACAGTGATGTCACAGCTCCTCCCCCCCCTCCTTTAAACCCAGTTCTCGTGTATTTTATGGATGATTTTAAATTCTGCAGTAGCTTCGTCCGTCCTTTTTCTGTCCTGTCCCCCCCCAGTCCTGGTGTGAGGTGTGTGGGTGTGTGGGTGGAGAGATGACCCCCGCCCACCCCACCTCACACCATGACTATTAACCCCTCCCCCCTCCCTCCACAGTGGAGAAAATCAATGGTGCTAATTATTGTCCATTACCTCGGGGCTGAAAGACATCAGGAGCAGCTTGCGGCCAAGGACAGATTAGATTTGAGACAGAGGCTAATTAGCTTAGCAGCTCTGGACCACTAGAGGCCTGAGGGAGGCGAGGGGGGTTCGGTGGGGCTCTGGGGAAGTTGCGTTCCTTCCCCGCCGCCAGTGTTATTGCTGCTTCTCCCTCTCACCCGGGAGGATCACGTCTCCGTGCGCAGTAACAACTCCGTCCCGTGAGACGGGAGACGTGACCACTCAGCTGAGGCCTCCACCGCCAATCTTTCTGATTTTATAATTCCCATGTATCACATTTTGTTTATTGTGCTTCCTGCCAGAAAGTAACGATGATCCCAGCGCTCATCGCTCAGTGTCGCAAGCCTGGTGTTGCTGCTCTTGTGTGTGTCGGTCCAGCTCGCACACACTCACAGTGACACTCGCAGAGACTGGTGGCTGGAGACGGGGGTGTCAGTCTTGCTTTGTCTTCGTCCCTCCATCCCGTCGTCACCACTCAATCCATCTCTCTCGCTTGTTTGCGTGAAACCCGGAAATCCGTCCTGGTCCGTCCACGGAAGCATCAGACTCGGGGATACAACATGAGCTGTGTGCTCGCCAAAGTTTAAAATGATGTGAAAACACACATTTACTTCTTGCAAATGATCATGAGTTTTAAACTTCATGATTCATCTGTTGTCCCTCATGTCTCAACAGCTATTTGATCGTGATTTGAATGTGAACACACATGTGTCTGTTGTACATGCGTGCATACACACATTTATACACAAAGGGCCAATGAGAAAGTGTGTCCAAACTTTTGACTGGCACTGTATATACATAAAGAGATGCATACATACATATATGGGCTCCATATTGATGCGGCTGTATGAAAAATCCATTTTTACATTTCAAGGCAATTAAAATGATCCCCACAATCTTCAAATTATGACTCTAAAAACACATGAAACATTCAACCAAATATATTTTAATACTGCATAACAGAAACGGCCTTTTTAGTGAATTAGTGCAATTATTTTTGCATGTGTGTACTCGTGTATCTATTTCAAATACGGCATGCAAGTGTCTTAATCGTTTCCCACATGAACAGCTAAAATACACATTATTTCAGTGAAAAACAAATGACTTCCATAATTGAAAGATGCAGACAATTTAGTATTCACACTTAGTGATGAGTGTTTGCTTAAGTGTGTGTGCGTCATTGTTTGTGCTAGAGTCCCCCCCGTTTTCGCCGAGGTCCATTGTTACCGTGGAAACGGCAGAGCAGCTTGTATGGAGGGTGGAAGACAGCGACGAAGGAGGAAGTTCTGAGTAAATTTGAGATGGAGGATGTGAGGAAGGAGACAGACTTGTGGAGAGTCAGGGGGATCCACAGGAGGAAGGTGGAGGAGGAGGAAGAGGAGTTGAGGAAGGAGACGAACGGAAAGGTGGAGGCTCTGCAGGCTTTAGTGCGGGATCTGGGTGTAGAGCTTTGATGGATAGACCTGAGAGATCACACACCAGGGTCACAGAGCAGGGAGTAGAAATTACTTTAGAGTATGAAAGGGGGAGGGGCAGAATGTAGAGAGATAGTGGAGAGAAAAATGACGGAGAAAGAAACAGAATGAGACCATTATTTTATGCAAAGCGAAATGTAATGAAGATGAAATACTGCAACGATACACTGATTTTACTATTCCAATATGCTTTCGCACAATGGAGACACAAGGAGTTTGTTCATGACGGAATTATGACAGAATCATGAAGAAAAAAAACATTTTTCAATCTCAATAGTATCTATAAATATCATTTTCTCATCTATTTTTAGATATCCCTTATTCTCTCCTTCACAAAAATACATTTGATTTATAAATAAAAGGTTCACCTCCCACTTATGAGTCATCATACATCTGTATTGCAGATTTCCTCTGGCCAAAAGCCAGTTATTTAAATATTTCAACGTGTGCAAGCGTTGTATTCTCTCGGCTCAGGTTTGTAGATTGAGCTGATCGCAATTTGCATTTGATGTGCGTCATCAATGTAATCAATTGGCCCTGCATCTCCTCTCGGCGACATCGGGCAGAAGGAGACGCTGATGAGAGTTTGGCACAATAACGGCAGCAGCAGCTCGGCTCTGCAGATTTCTGATGCACAGATGGAGCAAATGAAAAAAGAAGCCGCTAACGTGCTAAATAAGTGAACACGGCTCACATCGACTCTCATCAATACGACCTGATGTGATTAATTTGTTTACAGTCCCTTTGATTGACTGCCCCGTCGTAGCAGCCTGCAGACGAAAAAGAACTGGCTTGGAATTAAACATTTATTAGATGCTGCTTCTATCACTCGCGCTTGTTTAAATATTTAAAAGACAAAGAGGGTTTTGTGATGCAATGATGTGATACTTCTGTCCTCAGACAACTTAAGGCCTAATGGAACAGTTAGATTACGTTGTTTAGGCCTGATAGGACACGGTTTGATGGTCAGGTTTCCCTTTTGTTGTCTTATTTAATTCATTTAAGTGAAATTTAGGATGGATTTATAGTTGAGAATGAACAAATACCTTTTTTTTTTAGAGAAAGTTGAATTATTTTTGTTGAATAAACAGATTGGTAGCAGTGTGAATTGAATTGTTTTTTTTTGTATTGTGTAAGAATATTGATAAACTGCTTAGTAAACTTTTAGTTTTTTGCTGATTGAACTGTTGCTTACTATGCGCTTATGGATAAAATTGTTTTTAACTCGACTGACTAAAACTTAGTCAATGGAATGGAGGAATCCTGGGTATTTGCAGCATTTTTTCAACATTAAAATAATAATTCTCACCAGGAAGTTTGTCTTTCTACTGGTTTCACAACGTTTAGCAGCTCAAAGGATTTCCCTGCAGACGACACACAGAACCAAATCGCTCCTGAGAGAAAGGAAGTGGCTGTGAGATTTTATTCCCTCCTGAGGTTTTCATGAATAAATTACGTGATATGTTTCAGGAGCAAATGAGCATCAGATGGGGGTTCCTTCCTAATGGGTGTTGTTTTGGGAGGGCGGGTGTCACAGTCATGTAACATCCTCTTTGTCCTGCGTTGTATTTGTATTAAGTTTTAATAACCACACACACAAACGGCAGCCGGATTTGTTGGCACAAAATTGTATCGTCAGCATAAAAATGTGTTTTATTCATGTCATTATTAACAGGAGATGACAACGGTTGTGGCCCTAAACCGGTTCCCTGATGGACGCCGTTGTTCCGTTACATTGCGTAACAAGAACATTTTATCAATCGCAAAGAGAATTGACAAAGCGTTGCTTCAGAAAGCCCATCAACAAACCCATCAACAAACACAGCTTGTAATCCATCAAGAGGATCTCACGGGAACCGTTGACTCACTGGGACCAAAGAAGTTCTTATTGAACCGAGGAGTTTTATTGACGAGCGTTTAAGAAAAGCTGCTGATCCGCCCGTTTTTTGCTTTAGTTTTAAAAGTAATCTGGTGTCGCTACTGGGCAGGAAACGCTTCATTACATATAACTTTCTGAAGGCAACAGAATCAGCAAAAGGGGATTATTTGGCTCCATTTTATAAGTGTCAAGAATGTTTGGTGGGAACTAGACTCGCCCGAGTTTGAAAATGATGACAAACGAGTAGACTATGTAGTATTGATTGATCGGTTGAGGATTTACAAGTGTTGTAATGAAAGCAGTTGGGGTCTGGTTGTATATTCAGATGCTCTGGCGATCGAAGTGCTTCGAATGCTTCACGGCGAATGTGGTTTAACAACGTGACTCGGTGGTTTCGGCATTTCCTCCGTTAACTTTGACTCCTCGTCGTCTTGCACTCCGCGGCCGTTCTACACGCTCCGACCAAATTTGATCTGTTGTAAAGTGGAAGCCGAACACGAGTGGGAGACCTCTTGAATATTAAACGGATGCCCCGCCCTCCATTTCCCATAAGTGCCTCACAGTGAGAACACCTCCCCCCCCCCCCCCCCCCCCAAATTCTCACATCCAGCACACATCAGTGTTGTCCTCAGCCGTTCACAGGGAAAACAGACGTGAAGAAAAAAGTTCAGGCCGAGTTTACTTCGTCTCACCTCGGCACAGCCGACTGCCTGAAGGCGGCGTCGTTCTTATTCTGAGCTCCAGCGTCTCGTGAGCGTCAGTTACCCTGTAGAGGGGTCTAACGCCTGTACGCCTGAGTGTCAGAGTGTTAGGGATAGGAGACTTGAAGTCCTCAGTCCACCTCCTATGATCCATTCTATTTGCTTTTGACTGATTTTAAGGTACGTGAAGATGGAAACCTGGTTGGTGTTGTAAAACAAATATGGCTCTTTCGCATGTAGAAAGGTTCATATTAAAGGCTTTTGTTGCCCCTGTTATTTAGAACTACGGGGCTAAGCTCATTTTAGCTGTTCAGTCTGCAGAAGCGTCCCCGATTCCCACTGGTTATTTATGGCCCCTTGTGATGCTCAGTGATACCGTGTTGATTTGAATAATGGCGTGAAGGAATCACAGGAAATGCCCAGAGGAGTCATTGTGTGTGTGTGGGGGCGTTGCACCTCCTGTGCATACTAACATACTATGACTACATGCTATTCTGTGTCAATATTCCGCGCTTGCATGTAAAGGATGGAGTTGAAAGGTGTTTTTTTTTTTCACGTTATCACAGCGGTAATAAGGACAGCAGCACAACACAAAGAGGTAAAAGCTGGGAATAGTATTTCAAGGTGGGTTTAAGGCGAAAGGCGATGACTTTAATTGTTTGAGGTTTTGTGGAGATATTCAAGGTCATTTTGTCAAAATGAAAAAAAAAAAATTCCATCGGGCGTTTTAATAAGCGGGTGCAACCCACCAAGTGTTGCGTCTGATTGGGTGTTTTCTGAAGATGCGGCTGATGATGTCATCTCTCGTAAAGTCCGCAGTATTCTATTTATCTTCCTATGTTTTATTCAATTACAGCAGCTGATATTAAATAACCTTCCAATAACCATCTCCGGTCTCGCAGCCTGTTTCACATTCCACACTACGCAGTTCTTAAAAACATGCGCGCGCCCGCACACACACACACACACACACACACACCCACACACCCTGGCTGCTCGGTCTCGTGCACTGGCGTGTGAGGCCAGGCTGAGATTTGGGCTGTTGACAAAGTGTCTGACTGAAGAGCGAATGTGTTGCTGCTCCGTGACTCCAATGTTCTGTTTCCAGACCGGCTCAGTCTGAGTCTTTCTACCCGGGAATGTAGAAAACGTCTACAGCCTCCTGGACGCCGTTAAGGCTTTAAACCAGGCGCAACACTTGGAGGTGGAGATGATATCGGTGCAAGGTGATGATGATGGCGGTGGTAGCGGGTAGGGGTGTAACGATCCAGTTATTACATCGATGTATCGATTTATATTCCTCCGAATCGATTTCAAGTCACTGAATCGCTTCGGATTGAAATTGTATCGTTCTAAATGAACCAATATCGTCCTTGAATCGTATCGACCATCACGAATCGTGATACAAATCGAATCGTTGTTAAAACGAATCGTCACACCCCTAGTAGCGGGGGACGTCGAGGTGTGGAAGTGTTGACGTGACTTGATGTTCTCCGTTGTGTTCAAACTGTCTTATACAAAGGAGGCAGCATTGTTAACTACCGTGGTGTCAAAGTATATGCGGCTTAAATGCACATACATGCACATTATTTTGTACTCGTCATGTTGTCCACAACAACATAATCTCTTCACGCCAACTAAATCGTAGCTGATATATTTTGCAAAAACTGGTGGATGCTATGATTGGCCAGTCTGCGTTTGTAGACGGGACTTGGCAAAAGGGAAAGTAGCTTGAGTTTATTGACCTTATCTAGGCTGAATGTGTAAAGACGTGTTACACACACACACACACACACATTCTCTGTTGCCACACAGTACCACTCAGTAACAACAAGTTGGGATACGTTCACCTGGACAGTCCAGATACAGAGGTTTATTAACATACAGGTAAAGACAGGTGGGAGAGGCGGGGTGGCAGATGCAGTGAATACAAATACTTGAAAAACAAAAGACATGTCCGCCCTGATTGTCCCATGTTCATCTCCCATAAAGGCTATTTTAATTTCTATATTTATCGTCAGAGTAAAATAGAGCATAAAAAATCCCCCCCTGTCTTAAACTAAACAAACAACCAGTCATTTTCTGCGCCATAAATAATTTCAGCTGATGCTTATAATTTTTTTATTTATTCCCTTTTGATTTCCCGACCTTCGTCGTGACTGATGATAACGACTGTAACCAGGTTTCAAGGCAGAGGAGGAAGAATCAGGGCAGGGAGTTCAAACCGTATCTTTTAAAACCGCTTCTATTTTTCTTCTCTGGAGTGTCTACTCTTAAGCATTTCACATCGTGACAGAGCTACGCTACGCACACCGGTTCTGCTCTAATCAACGACTACAAAGAACAAGCTCTACAAAAGACGCATTTTTTTTATCTTCTCTCTGTACAACACAAGAAGGCATCTGCAGCAAATGTTTATTAAAGGTACAAGCCGTGCTTAAAGGGTCCATGCTTAGTCGCTGTGGCAGGAAAAACATCCCCAAAATCCTTTTTTAAAATTTTGTCTCAAACATTCCTCGCTCAGACTTTGAGGCAGCTCCTCCACGAGCACATCATCTTTTTTTAATTTCCTCCACTGTCCGATCTTTCTCCGTGCGCCGTACCTACCCTGCCGCTATGAGCCCGTCCCATCACAGTGCATCGGTGGATGGCTGTTTCTATCTGGGCAAACAACTATATGTATTTCAATTTGTATTTTAAATACTATTCAAGCTCTTCAACTTAATTTTGAAAGTCACTACAGATTACCAGTTTGGTCAGTTCTGGCGTGCAAGGCAGTAAGAGGTGTTCCAGTGATGGGGGCAGTGGGAGGTGGTCCTGTGATGGGGGCAGTGTAAGGTGGTCCGGTGATGGGGGCAGTGGGAGGTGGTCCCTCGATGGGGGCAGTGGGAGGCGGTCTGTGATGGGGGCAGTGGGAGGTGGTCCCTCGATGTGGGCAGTGGGAGGCGGTCTGTGATGGGGGCAGTGGGAGGTGATCCGGCGATGGGGGCAGTGGGTGGTGGTCCGTTAAGGGGGCAGTGGGAGGCGGTCCAGTGATGTGCGAGGTGGTCCGGTGATGGGGGAAGTTGGAGGTGGTCCGGTGATGGGGGCAGTGGGAGGTGGTCCCTCGATGGGGGCAGTGGGAGGCGGTCTGTGATGGGGGCAGTGGGAGGTGGTCCCTCGATGTGGGCAGTGGGAGGCGGTCTGTGATGGGGGCAGTGGGAGGTGATCCGGCGATGGGGGCAGTGGGAGGTGGTCCAGTGATGTGCAAGGTGGTCCGGTTATGGGGGAAGTTGGAGGTGGTCCAGTGATGGGGGCAGTGGGAGGTGGTCTGTTAAGGGGTTAGTTGGAGGTGGTCCAGTAAGGGCGGGTGGGGGTATTGGGAGGTGGTCAAGTTCTTAGGTGCAGTGGGAGGTGGTGGCGAGGTCTGGTGATGGGGGCAGTGGAAGGTAGTCTGATGCTGGGGGAAAGGGAATGGGCTCATGGGAGGTGATGCAGTGAGAAGTGATGTTACAGTCTCTGTCTCTAGTTTGGAACGTTGCTACGGCAACTTGACCGAAGTGTCTGAGAACATGGACATGACGGGCTCCGTCTGCTGCGCCTGGCTGTGGTGCTTTGAGTGCTGCTCTGCCTCTAGAAGTAAACCCGGACCCAAATGTCCTCCCAACCCCGCCTTGAGTCGGCCATTCTGCTGCTCTTTGATTGGCTCCAGAAAGACCACGTGCTTGTTGGTACTGACCTTGCGACCCGGACCTTCCGTCGTCGCTGGCGGGGTCGGGGTGAGGATGGAGGACTGGGCGCTCCCCGTTCCGGCCTCATTGCCCTGGCTCGTGGTGGCCGGGGTCCGGGCCTTGCGGCACGAAGGGCAGCGACACGGCGTCAGGTAGAGGTACATGAGGACCAGCACCAGGCTCACCACGCAGCCCAGCAGGGTGGTGAATCCGGTGTTAAAGGGCTCGTGAGGCTCGTCCTGGTGCGCCAACACGGTCACGTTGACCTCCCGCGTCTCGTTGCGTTGTTGCCGCCCGTCCAGCGACATGCACCAGTAGACACCGGAGTCCTCCTCTCGGGCTGCCACAATCTCCAGGCTGCCATTGGCGTACATCTTCAACGACCCGTTGTTACCCGGCGGTGCCACGTACTCCTGATTTGGCGACACCCACAGAAAGGTCACGTGGTGTCCGGCCAAAGTGGTCACGCAATGCAGCAGCAATGGCTTTCCCACCATCACTAAAACGCTGCTCTCTTGCTCCTTCAGCCCCTTACTCATTGCCGCAAGGTCACATTTGTCAAAGTAGCGGCCGTGCTTGAAGAAGCGTACGGTGCCCCTCTGTATCCCGAAGACCAGACAGGTGTGCTCCTGCCTGAAGTCCGTCACTGAGGCAAACCCTCTCTGGTCCCAGTGCCGGAATAGTCCGTACATGGAGCACTCACACACCAAGGAGTTGTTGTGAAGGAAGAGTCCCCGCTGCATCGAGACGGGTAAGTTTGTAATGTTCTCAAGGGGGAGTTTGGACAAGCGGTTTGAGGACAGGTCTAGCATGCACAGGTAAGGGTGGCTTTGCTCCTGGATGGAGAAGAAGGGGAAGTCGGTGAGGCGGTTGTGGCTGAGGTAGACCTTGCGCAGGCCGCCCAGTCCGGCCAGGGCCCTGCTCTCCACGTGGACGATGCGGTTGTCGAACAGCAGCAGCTCCTCCAACCCGGGCACGTCCTCGAAGTAGTGCTGCTCCAACACATTCAGCCAATTGGACGACAGGTCCAGGTGTCGCAGCAGAGGCCCCGAAGCGTTTCTGAAGGCCCCCGGCATAATGGCGGTGAGCCGGTTGTGCGCCACCCGTA